>VXBP01004731.1:0-38436 GCA_013400115.1 Rhinopomastus cyanomelas
CTAGATGATCTTTCGAGGTCCCTTCCAATTTGTAGAGATTCTATGATTCTATGATTATAACATTTGAATACTTACATCTAAATATTTTTGCTTATAACACTGTGATGATAACTTAATTAACAAATTGTTCGTTAGGAATGTTTAGAGAACCCTTTAGAGATGCAAAATGTATAGCTGTATAATCTTTAGGAGACGGGTTTTTGTCAAAGGATGCACCAGACCATTCCAGTCCTCATTTATGCTAACATTTTCAACTAAAGAATTTATACTTTTATGCTAGAAATGCAGTTTTAGTGCAAGAGATTTACCGATCAAATTTTAAATGTCAGTGCAGTAATGCATCTACTACAGACAAATTATAATTTTAAAAAATAGAGAAATACTCAACTGTAAAGTGTTAAAACTTACTCTTCTCATCTCCTGCTGCCAATTTCTTTTATTTATGAACATTCACTGAATATGGTGCTGTCCAGTCCTAAGTACAATAACACAATTACATTAACACAAATACTAATGTTGCTTTAAAAGAAGAAATGTGCTTGTCAGAATGGAGGGGCTGGTGGGCAAAGTGTAACTCAAGGGCAGCCTTGGCTGCAGTGATCGTGGTATGGTCATGTTCTTAGGGAAAGCAAAGAGGTTACCAGAAACGTTGGACATCAGAAGAGTGGACTTTGGCCCTTTCGGGGACCTCCTTGTAAAAGGCGGTATCAAAATAAGTGTCACCAGCAGGTCAAGGGCAATGATTTTACCCACTATGCTCTTGTAAGACCTCACCTGGAGTGCTGCTTCTGGTTCTGGAGTAACCAGTGTAAGAAGAAAATGGTCCAAAGGAAGGCCATGAGGATGGTCAGAGGCTGAAGCACCTTTCCTATGAAGACAGGTTGAGGGAACAGGGACTGCTCAACTTGGAGAAGACATACGCCCAGAGAGACGTAATTGTGGTGTTTCAGTGCAGAAGACTACAGGAAAAATGGTGAGGGATAGTTTACAAAGGACTCTAATGATAGCACATGGGACAATGGATAAAACTGGAAGAGGGCAGATTTAGGTTAGACATAAGGAAGACATTCTTCACTATAAAGGTGGTGAGACACTGGAACAGGTTGCCAGAGAAGTAGTAAATGCCTGTCCTCCCTGGGAAAGTTCAAATCCAGGTGAAATGACACTCTGGGCAACCTGTTCTGATAAGAGGTGTCCCTGCCCATGGCAGGAGGTTTGGAACTAGATAGACTCCTTTCCATCCTAAATAATTTTATAGTTCTTGACTGGGTTGCCAAAGTAACAAATCTTTCAACAAGGAAATACTATGTGGAACAGTTCTAGGAAAAAATACAAGACCCTTTTTCTCAGAAAGTGACATCCCCTGGCTCAGCTTGTCATGCTTTGTCAGTCTGAACAAAAAGGTTGTGTTGAAACAGAATGAAGTGCAACTAGAACTTGCAACTCGTAATCTTTCCTGCACCACATCTACACTACCTTCTGCAGATCTTCAGCACTGCTTTCATTTTCACTGCCCTTTATCCTTTTATTGTCCATATTAAAAACTGCACCAGAAATAGAAATGAGTCAGATGCCTAGAAAGGTTCTGATGGAGGAACCAAAAGTACCAGATTTGCATTCCCCACGGTGTGGACCAGAGCAGGTGTCGTTGAGTTGTGGAGAGGTGCCCAGTCACAAGGGAACCCACTGGACTATTTAATTACTTTGCAACCTATGAATCCAGGCTATATATTCATGGAAACCAATAAGTGACTCCAATGGGGTGACACCCACAGGTCAGTAGATGACTCCAAGTTTTATCACAGTATAGTCAGGATCAGGATAAAACATTCCTGTGGATAGAAGAATAGAAAGTGCTTTCCAGATCCCGTAATATGGACTAGGAAATGGTCCTGACATAAATTAATACATGCCAACTTGAAGCCTAAAGACCTTTATATCCCCTTCATTTAGCTATAAACCCTCAAGTTCCTAGGAGGATTTGGATAGATGAGAATTATTACAATTCAGATTGTTTTGTACATGAGAGCCTTTGATGAGTGAGACCAGTGTCTCATGCAAACATACCTACAGCATCTGTAAATAAAAATAATGTTCCAATTATTTTCTCCTTGACTTCCTGATATGCTTCAGATAAAAGGGGTTTTGGTTCTGCTCAGTTGGACCTGCCTGTACAAACAGAGTGATTTTAGCCAGTCACTTGACTTTTCCTCTAATTTTGGTCTTCCTAGATTTTACAGTAAGAGGTATTTTTCAAATCCATGCTTTTGACTGTACATAGGCTTATAATCTGCTGGTCATGCAGAAGAAAACAATACAGCAGTGTTTGGTGGCAACAGGCCAGTTGAAATAACAAAGTTTTTTCATTTTTCCCCCCAGTAACATGAAAGTCACCACTATTTCTTGACAAAAAAGGGTTCCAGTTGATATAATTCTGGATTACACTCAATGTGTCACAATCTGCTGCCAGAAAAATATAATGACTCTTGCTAATTTATGAACCTTTTCAAGAAAAGAACAAAACCCCCCTCCAGTGAAGCTGAATGACCTTAACAAAGCAAACAGTGAGGTTATATTTTAAAATTCTAACATGAAGGGCTACAAAGTTTTCCAGAGAAGCTTGTCAAGTTCATGGACATCTGATCTGCCAAAACATCTGTGCTTCTGTTGCTGTATAGGAAATACCCTAACTACTTACTCTGAAGTGATCTGTAGTGCCTCTTCCAATGTAAGGATTTCATTTTACTGCCAACAGAATGTATAGAGGGAGATCTAAATTCCACTTCTCCGGAGTAAGCACTGTGATGATCAAAGCAACATACCTTATAATGATTTTAAGCTCCATTATCTCTAGCCAAGCACATAAACATTTGCAGGATCATATCCATAAGATTTTCTTCCAGGTCTTTTATTACCATTGCAGGATATGAAAAAGTTGAGTGTAAGTAATGCAGATTTTTACAGATGGATATGTGTACACGTGTACTGATGGATTCTTTGTACACCTGGTAAAAGCATTGATAGCAGCTAGCTTTTCCATGTCCATTGCCTTAAGTTGGAGTACATGGTAATATCAGTGGTTAGGCATCACAAAAATTATAAGTAATGAAAAAAGATGCCTGCTTTATAAAGATCTTCAAAATGTGGGCACAATTGTAGCTTAAGTTGTAGAAACAGATTTGGGCAACATGAAAGTAACCTACATTAGCATCCAGCTGTCAGTGATAAAAATGCCTGAATAATCATTCCCTGGTCCCACTTTCCTAATGTAAAAGCAATTAATACCAACAAACTTCAAAACAAATGCAACATTGCTACACTTATTAACAGGAGGCCATTGTGTATATTCTTGGGAGGTTGTTTTGAGTAGTATTAGTTTATCTGTGTCCATGATAGCTCCCAATGAGATGAAAAAATATGGCTCTGCCTCCCAGTAAGCACTTACAAAGAAAGGATTCAGATGTTAATTTCAGATGTGTTTTAAATAAGCTAAAGTTAAGATCTCAGATAATTAAGGTCTACTTGGATGACAGTCCATCTAGTGCACTGTTTGTAGAAGTTCATAACATAACATCAGGAAGTCAAGTTTTATATTCCTATCTTTATGTGGTTGAATATTTCATTCTACTCCTGACAGGTTTGAAGAACTCTGTCTCTGATGTTTGCATAGGGGAAGTGCTGACAGATCCTATGAAAGATGTAACTATTTAATACAACCCCGAATGTTTCTTGTACTTCTAGTCAGTAACATGATGAAGACTTGCAAATGGACAGGGTGACAACAGCAAACGTTAAATTACATGTAAGTAGAATTACTGATGAAAATAGGTTCTAAAGCAAACTATGATGATAGCGAAAGCCAGCCTTTGTAGGAATACAACAGTTGACGTTGTATGGCTGACAAACATCACTACACTGATATGTTGTATGCGAAATCTCCTTTGAGATTCATACATGCTTTAAAAATAGAGCACATTGTAAAGGACGCTGTTCTTAATTTTCTGGGATAATATATTTCAATGGATATTAATTTCATTACGAAGGACTAAATAGAAGTAATCTTTTATTGATATCCATAATTGGAAATATCTTCAGAATTACTAGAATCTTAATTTGCTCAAGTTTTTTTCATAGAATCATAGAATCTCTACGGATTGGAAGGGACCCCGAAAGATCATCTAGTCCAATCCNGGTGTGGTCTCACCAGGGCAGAGTAGAGGGGGAGAAGAACCTCTCTTGATCTGCTAACAACCCCCCTTCTAATCCACCCCAGGATGCTGTTAGCCCTCTTGGCCACAAGAGCACACTGCTGGCTCATAGTCATCCAGGACCCCCAGATCCCTTTCCCCTACACTACTCTCCAACAGGTCAGTCCCTAGCTTATAGTGGTACCTGGGGTTGTTCTTGCCCAGATGCAAAACTCTGCAGTTACTCTTGTTATAGCTCATTAGATTTTTCTCTGCCCAGCTCTCCAGCCTGTCCAGATCTCGCAGAATGGCAGCACAGTCTGCAGGGGTGTCGGTGACACCACCCAGCTTTGTGTCGTCAGCAAACTTGCTGACAGTGCATGCCAATCCCTCATCCAAGTCATCGATGAATAGATTGACCGGGACCGGTCCAAGCACTGATCCCTGGGGCACTCCACTAGATACAGGCCTCCAACTAGACTCTGTCCCATTGACCACCACTTTCATTTGTTTCTTTTAATGACTGGAAGTTCACTTATATGTTGCAGTTGCAAAAGTGAAGGCTTATGTAGTTGTCTAATTTTTTTCAATTTGAATTGAAGGGACTTCTTCAAGGTTAGTGGTATGAAATTCTAACTCTTACCTATGTTTTCATTTAGTGAGCAAAAACCCAGAATGCTTAGGAACAAGGTGTCTTAACACTGAGTTGTTACAGCATGATGAGTTGCATGAGGACATTTTTTAACAGCAGCCTTCAATGGACTTGTAGATTGGAACATAACAACTTTTTGCTAGAAGGTGGCATAAAATAGAATGGTTCTCTGGAAGAGTATTGTGCTTGCCATGTCAGCTAATTTGTCACCATTAGATCCCTTTATTGACAATGAGGATAGATTTTTTTAATCTTGCCATTTAAGTGCTTGCAAAAATGAGATTGCCAGGTAATCCACTGGTCAGCACAGATTGGAAGGTGAATGCTATAGGTGATACGTTTATAACCTCAAACTGCTACACTCATGTTTAATCTCTTTTATTTTATTTGTCAAGCAGGTAATTTTAGTGAAGAATGCACACAATCACCAATGTGGGTAGGTAGGTGGGATCATGGACACGAAAGACATTTCAGACTGGGATGTGTGGAACACGATGTTCCCTTATTTCCAGCTGACCACCACACATAAAATGCTGGACTAGCAGGAGTCAAGGTCTCAGCTCAGGACTTCAAAGTCTGTGGTTCTGTGCTAATGAAAATTTGGTTCATTACTCTTCGCCTCTTCAGTAGCTTTCTGTATCTTTCTAACTGGAAGGTCATTTTTCGTTCAGTTCACTACACATATATGGCTGAATGCTAACACTGTCTCCATTCCTGGTTCCTGTAACAACCTTCACACTCCAGCTGTAGTGGCTGGACTGAGGGGGTGAGTCCCTTGCCTGGGGAACCTCAGCCTTTCCAATGCGAACAGATGCTCTGCATTTACAACTGTCACAAGCTCTGTGCACAAGCATATTCTCCTTCCCTGGGAAAGAACTCAGCTCTCATAGAAGCAGCTGTATCTTTTCAAGCACCCTGCAGACCAGCTGCCTCTTTCTATTTCTGTCTCAGCACCCCTCCTGTGGTGCCTGACAGGTTGCTAAGTAGGAAGGTAAGGTAGCAAACTAGAGTGGGCCAATGCATAGCTGCCGTGGCTACCCCCACCAGATTTCCTGGGTGCTGTGGGTGACAAAATCATGGGAACTGGAGCTGTCCCTGACCCTTCTCACTTTTCTGCCAACCACATCAAGCAGTTAAATAGACACTTTTTAATCTTCTCCTTTCTGTCTCTTCAAAAGTTATCCCATGTTTAAAGTTCAGCACAAACTTCTAGGCAAAAACATTTCCTCTGACAACAGCTAAGTCTGTGGTACAAGGTCTAGAATAAGCAGTTATTGTTCATTTAACAGGCAGAATAAAACTGAAAGCAGTTTAATCCTAAATCCACAGAAGTATGTTAATAATTGATAGCTGCTTAATTTGCTTGAAGTTAGGTGCCTTTTGGAGTCTGGTTCCAAGTATTTCCTTTCTTCTGAGTATGTGATCTATAATTTCATTACAGGGAAAATGGAGTTTCAAGATCTTAGGCACCAGAATGAGAGTCTGTGGTTTGCTTTGAGTGTTGATGTGCTATACTAGTGTTGGAGATCTTATTCATGTTACTAGGAATTCAGAGGTTTATTTTATGTCTCCATAGTGTGACTACACACAGACATAGAAAACGAACTAAAAACCTTAACTGCCAATTTACTGGTAAGACTTTATTACCGTAACAGTGATTAATGTTTACATTTAGTGTGAAGTTTTGGTTCTTACTATTAAATTGGCTGTGGATGGTTTAAAGTTCCAATTAGCTCAGCAAAAACTGTATTACCATAGAAATGTTAGCCTTGCCTTAGAAATTTGGAAAGGCAAACATTTATACGGCATGATATGTGAGAGTAATAGCTGAACAGATCACCACAAAGCTGCTGACACAAGTGACACAGGATCAGACAGATGTTATCCAAAGACCATCTTTTTGTTCGGTTAGATCTTAACATTTTGGAGACAGGTAGTTTAGATTGTTTTGCTATTTCACAAGGTACAATGATTGTCATTGTTCAGAAAATACAGTGATTGAATGATTCTGCTGTATTACACGGATAAACTGAAATCGGATCCCCTGAGCATCAGTGTCTTGCACATCAGTATTATACAAGGAAGAAGCAGGGTAATAAGAAGGATATCTAGTCAGAGACCTCCCATGTTGGGAGGGTAAATGAGTCCATGAGGGCTGGACACTCTTCAAAAAAGAGTTTTTAAAGGTGCAGAAGCAGACTGCCCCCACGTGCTGAAACATCTTTCAGTCAGCAAGGAAGAAGACCATCCTGGCTGAAGACAAAGCTTTGGCTGGAACTCAGGAACAAAAGCCTCTGAAAGAGGGGTGGGGACTACAGAGATTCAATGAGGATGTGCAGGGAGAAAATAAGGAGGGCCAAAGCCCAACTAGAACTCAACTTGGCCAAAGCTATTAAGGACAATAAAGAACACTTCTATAAATAAATCAAAACCAAAAGGAGAACTAGGGAGGATTTCCATCTTTTATTGGATGTAAATGGTGACTTAGTGACAGGGGCTTGAGGAAGAGGTTGAGGTGCTCAATGCTTTCTTTGCCTCGATCTTTACCAGTAGAACTAGTTGCTCCCTCAACACCCATCCCTCTGAGCTGGAAGACAGAGGGAGTGAAACCTTCTCAGTCAATGGTCAGGGACCTCCGGTAACAATTAAAAGTACATAAGTCTATGGAACTGGATGGGTTGTGCCCAAGAATACTGAAAGAGCTAGCAGATGTACTCAGCAAGCCTCTTTCCATCATTTATCAAAAATCTTGGCAAGCTCCAATCTGGACAAACTCCAGTTGACTGAAGGATGGCAAATGTGACATCCATCTACAAGAATGACCAAAAGGAGGATCTGGAAAACTACAGACCTGTCAGTCTGACCTCAGTGACTGGGAAGAACATGGAGCAGATCATCCTGAGAGCCATCATGCACCACACACAGAACAACCAGCATGGATTTATGAAAGGCAGGTTCTGCTTGTCAAACCTGATTGACTTCTATGACAAGATGACCCATCTTGTGGATGAGGGAAAGGTTGTGGATGTTGTCTTCCTAGACTTTCATAAGGCATTTGATACTGTCTCTCACCGCCTTCTCATTAAAAAACTGGCTACTTATGGTTTGCATGGGTGTGTTCTTTGCTGGATAAATCACTGGCTTGATGGCCAGGCCCAAAGAGTGGTGGTGAATGGAACTAAATCCAGCTGGCAGTCAGTCACAAGTGGAGTTCCTCAGGGGTCAGTGTTTGGACCGGTTCTGTTTAACAGGTTTATCAATGACTTTGATGAGGAGATAGAATGCACCCTCAGTAAGTTTGCAGACAACACCAAGTTGGGTGGGAGTGTTGATCTGGCTGAAGGCAGGGAGACTCTGCAGAGGGACTTAGACAGACTCAGTTGAAGGGTTGAGGAAAATTTTATGAGCTTATAACAAGGCCAAGTTCCAGGTCCTGCATTTGGGCCACAACAACATCATGCAATGCTACAGGCTGGGGGAAGTGTGGCTGGAAATCTGTCAGGCAGAAAGGGACCTTGGGGTGCTAATTGACAAGCAGCTGAACATGAGCTAGCAGTGGGCCCAGGTGGCCAAGAAGGTCAATGGCATCCTGGCTTTTAATAGAAATGATAAGCAGGTCTAGGGAAGTGATTATCCCCACATCCTTGGTGAGACCCCACCATGAGTACTGTGTTGAGTTTTGGGCACCTCTGTACAAGAAGGACATCAAGGTGCTGGAGCACGTGCAGAGGAATACAACTAGGCTGTTGAAAGGCCTGGAGAACAAACCTTATGAAGGGTGACTGAGGAACTGGGACCTTTAAGTCTGAAAAAGAGGAGGCCTTATTTCTCTCTACAACTATCTGAAAGGGCATTGTAGAGAGATAAGTATTGGTCTAGTCTCGCAAGTAAACAGCGATGGAACTAGAGAGAATGGCTTAAAGCTACATCAAGAAAGGGTTAGGCTGGACATAAGGATTTTTTTTTTCTCTGAGAGGGTTGTAAAGTATTGGGCTGCCCAGGTTGGTGGTCGAATCACCATCCCTCGATGTGTTTAAAAGTCATATAGATTAGGTGCTTAGAAATATATTTTACAGATAATAAAGACAAGAGTAGGGTTAAAGGTTGGACTTGGTTATCTTTTAGACATTTCCCAGCATTAATGTTTCCATGATTCTGTGATACTGTGACAACAGGGTAAATTGATATTACAACATCCATTTTAGAACAGGTACTAATCCTCCTGCTGTTTCTCTGAAGGTTTCACACACTTCTCAGAAAGAGACTGGGGATAAGCAACATAGATCCTATTTTCAGAACATCTCCCTCTGATTCTTACTCCTATTCCCTCACTGGTCAGAAAGAAAGATCCTTTGATTGATCATTATATGGGGGGTTTTGTTCACTCTTCCTGCAATTTTAGAGAGTCCTAAGGCACAACAAAACTTGGTGCATTATTATTAGGGATGTCAATCACAGTGTTGAGAGTTTTCTGTTTGCATCTGAACCTGTGACTTCTGTTTGTGAGTTATTACTTTGGAAAGATGTCTAAGGCAAGTTTTAGAACTATTACACAGAAAATTAGAAATAGTCAAAGACTGTCTCTGTCATTTAAGATGTATGTACAAAAAGACAAATAGTCAAATGGTAGACCAACCAAGAGATGCCAAGTTTTCTGTGACAGTGGCATATGAATGCAATATTCTGATGACCCTTATGGTTCAAACATCTATCCCTTTGGTTGTTTTGCAATTGCAATATGCTGAATGTCATAGTTATCCTTTTCCTATCCTTTAATCCCAATTATATATGTGAAAAAATCTGCTTGCTGTAAAAGAAAAAAAACCTTACTTGTCTGTTTTATACTGTTTCAGTTTTAGTTTTAGTCCAGGTAACTGATCTACCAGTTAAGATGGGATGAGGACTTTCAGCAGCATAAAGGTTTTTTGCTCCCAAGAGTGAGGCACTAAAGATAACATTTGTTTTTCAGCTGGGTAGTAAATAAGCATTTAATTTACTCTATTCAAGTTTAATTTCAGGTAACACTGTAAAAAAGGACAATAATTAGATTTGCATGCATTCCACCGTGCATTTAGCCCCAAAACAGGCATCTTAATTAGTAAAAGACAGCAGCTGTGTTTCTCAGTATAGGCTTTTCTGCTTTTTAACAGTTTAAAGATATAGAAAAAATTATATCCTTTCTTTTTTTTCTCTATTAATTTGGCTGACTTAAATTCTTCATGTCCTAATTATTTAATTTGGTAGATTATGTGGATGATGTGGCTTCATGAAGTCAATTTAGAAAATGGTTAAGTGTGATACTTAATAAGCAGCTTCTGTTTAATTCACTCAGTTATGCTGACAAAAGGGGTACAATGGATAGTCAAAACTGATGTGATGAGAACTATATGAGTATGAACTGAGTATTCCAGGCCTTTTCCAGGAAAAGGGAATTCCTTGTTGTGCGCAGAAGTATCAAGCAGGATCAAATACTTGGAATAGCACAGGCATGCCGTAGTGTGATAGCAATGCCAGGACATAAGTTTGAGATGATTGGGCATTGCTTGGAGCAAACAAGTAACTGGTCCAAGCAGTGTGGTTATTGGAAAGGGGAGCACTTGGAACATACTGACCCTATCACATATGGACTGTGAGTGACATTACATTATTTCAAAGCAGACTGCAGTCACAGACTGTTTGGTTCCTCAGTAAGGCTGTTGAGAGGGGCTTGTGATGATACTTAGGAATCATGTTCTTTAGGATTCACCAGCCATATCCACAGAACAGAGAACTTGGCTGATGTCTTTTCTTTGACATAGTAGTGCTTCCTAGTTTTTTTGTTTATTTATTGGAATCTCTCTCCTTCTCCCCCTTCATAGAATCATAGAATCATTAGGGATTGGAAGGGACCCCAAAAGATCATCTAGTCCAATCCCCCTGCCACAGCAGGATCACTTCAGTGGAGGATTTAGGGGATCAGAATCACTCAGGGTTGGAAGGGACCACCTGACCATCCCGTTCCAACCCCCCCACTAGGCTGGGACACCCCACCCTAGACCAGACTGTCCAGACCCCCATCCAGCCTGGCCTTCCTTTCCCCCCCACCTCTTATTTTCTGCCTCTGATGTTTAGTGGAACTAAATTTGGGCAAAATAGTAATTTGCAGCATAAATATGAAATTTAGGGTAACTTCTGCCTGCTGTGGGTTATGATGTGGCACTGTATGAAGGTGCCTAACAGGCTTGTCCTAATAGAAACCTGATGCATATTTAATACTAATTTTTCAGAGAGCCAGATGGAGAAGTCTGTCGCTATCATTGGCACTATATGTGCTTTCCTTCTCAAGAAGAAGCATAAAGCATATAAATATAATCTCTCAGAATGTTCTACTAATACATTACAGAATGTATTTTTCCACTTTTCCAAAGGTGTAATTATCTACACAGGTTAGTGTTTTGAGATGGAACTCATTTAAGTGTGTATTGATACAGTTCTCTCTTTACAGTTAGAGTAAACATTTTCAAAACAAAAGTGATCTGTTTCAGTATTTCTTGGTTCTGTGTATGTCGAATACACAGTCTTATACCAGTGTCAATGCTGCAAGACAGTGTTAAGCTCAGTAGAATGGGTTGCAATGTGTTAGGCAGAAAGACATAAGGTGTAAGGTAGCTTCTTGTTCTCAGTTCAGTATCTTATCACAGAATAGTAGAATCATTAGGGATCAGAGAGGGACCTCAAAAGATCATCTAGTCCAATCCCACCACCACAGCAGGGTCACCTAGACCAAGTCGCACAGGAACATATGCAGGTACTAATCTCTCCAGAGAAGGAGACTCCACAACACCCCTGGGAAGCCTTGGAACACCAGGTCTCTCTCTCCTACACTGCTCTCCAACTGGTCGGTCCCCAACCTATACTGTGGGACTGGAAACAGATTTCTGTGTCAGGTGATTATGATCTGGTGGCAGTTATAGAGAGACAGGGTGTGACAGCTCACATGACTGGAATGTGGCCATGGATGCCTATGTCCTTTTCATGAGACAAATCAGCAAGGTGAGAGAACAACTGGAATGTATTGAGTTCTGGCCAGAGCCAGATGAAGAGAGAGTTGAGAGTTTGTGGGTGAGGATTAAGGGCCAAGCTGTCATGGGTGACACTGTTGTGTCTATTACAGGCCACCAGATCAGAATGAGGTTCCTTCAGTGCACTGGTGACAATTTCCCAATGTAAATGGTGGAGAAGCCCACTAGGAGAGGAGCGCTGTTGGTTCTTATACTCACCAACAAGTAAGGTCTGGCTGAAGCAGTGAATTTTGAGGGCAGCCTTGGGTACAGTGACCATGAGATGGCGGAGTTCAGGATCTCATGTGGTAGGAGCACAATACCTAGCAGAATCACAACACTGGACTTCAGGAGGGCCAACTTTGGCCTTTTCAAGCAATTGCTGGGGGAAATCCCATGGGACAGGGTACTGGCAGTTGAAGAGGCCCAAGATAGAAGGGTAACATTCAAAGATCACTTCTTCGAAGCAGAACACAAGCATCCCAACAGGAAGGAACTCAAGGAAGAGAGCCAGAAGACCAGCATGGTTAAATAAGAAGCTGCTGGGCAAACTGAAGAGGAAGAAGAAGGTCTATAGGTCATGGAAGGAGGGGATGGTCAATTGGGGTGATTGTAAGGCTCTGGTGAGAGAATGTAGGGATGCAAGTAGAAAAGCCAAGGCCTCCTTGGAATTAAACCTTGCAAGGGTGGTCAAGGGCAACAAAAAGGGCTTTTTCTAATGCATTGCAGGTAAAACTAAAGCTAGAGGCAATGTAGCCCCCCTGCTAAATGAGATGGGTACCCTGGAGACGGAGGATACAGAGAAAACAGATATACTGAACAACTTTTTGTCTCTGTCTACACTTCTGCAAGTTGTCCTGATATCAAGCCCCAGACTGCTGTGACTCCAGAGGAAGTCAAGGCAAGAGAGGAGCCTGCCTTGGTTCATGAGGGCCGAGTTAGAGATAAGTTGATCAAATTGGATGCACACAAATCCATGGGTCCAGATGGGATGCACCCGCTAGTGCTAAGGGAGACGGCAGAAGTCATTGCTACGCCAATCTCCATAATCTTTTCTAAGTCATGGGGATCAGGAGAGGTGCCTAGGGACTGGAGGACAGCAATTGTCACTCCAATCTTCCAAAAGGGTAACGAGGAGGACCCAGGTAACTATAGACCGGTCAGCCTCACCTCCATCCCAGGAAAGGTTATGGAACAATTTGTTCTAGAGGATGTCTCCAGGCACATCAAGGACAGGAGAGTCATCAGGGACAGGATGCTCAAGTATTGGGGAGAATTCCTCCATGCTTAGCTGAAAAAAGCAGAAGGACTCGAGAATCCTTAAACCTTGGGCATGAAAGACAGAGTCTGGGTACTTTGTTTGAAAGCATGTCTCTTGCATCGAGGGATGCACTTCAGGTGCTGAGGAATCAGCATTGAGCATTGAGCTGGAGAAGCTATGGTGAGGAATTGAAGAATTCACCAGTCGGGACAGCCAAGGGTGCTGCTGTTTGCAGGCAGGGGTTACACAGGAATAATAGAGAGGGTGGTGATACTAGTCTCTACTTGACTGACATGGTCTGTCCCCCAGGTCTCTAATGTGAAAACAATGCAAGGATTGATACGATAGTGATCTTCCATTATTTTTTTCTCAGAATATGTGGCATTTGTGACACAGTTTCTAGGTTCTGTGCACTAACTTGCTTAACCTTTTCTTCTTTTCTATATAAAGTTATAGAATTAATAAACCCTTCCCATTTTCCCTAAGCTATCCATCTTCTGGCAAATTTTATCCGAGATGTCATTGAGACCTAACTGCTATGTTTTCTTTTCCTTTATCTTTAGTTGTAGTCTTGAACCCACCACAGTGGGCTGATTTAGATCAACAAATGTTAGTCATCTTATAACTGGGCAGTAACCATACCACATACCAATAGCTTTTTTCATGTTGTTTGAGGTGATCTTTCCTTCTGTCTAGAAAAACTCTACAATCATGTCTGTACAATATTAGGGTTAATGTTCAGTTCCTCCTGTAGCACAAATCAAAACTGTCCCAGCACAGCAGTAAACATGCTGTGAGCACACTGACTACAATTACTACATGCTTTAGGTCTTATGTGTCTTGTAGGAAAGAAAATGCAAAGCATGCCAAGGAAAAGCCAAGAAAATGAAAGCAGAACTAGAAATTCTGGTGTGACTTCTAGTGGTTAATCAAAGAGTTTTTTTCAGGGTTGTAAATAGGGGTAGAACATGGATTTTCTATATTATTTCAGAAATACTTATTACTCATTACTGATGAGTACAAGTGCAGCTTTGTGACAAAACACAACCACAAATTATATCTAGTCAAACAAATTAATATTATTTCTCAAAACCTAAAGCAAGAGTCACAGATACAATAAGACAAGAGGTGTGAAAATCATTACAAGTTAAACAATTTGGTTTATTCTTTTGGGGGAAAATATCCCTTCTTCTTCTAATTGTTGCAGTTTGAGAACTGCCAGAATTTTCAGAGGTGCTTTCATGAGGAAGAAAAGTTGTGTTGTGTCCTGGAGGACCTGTCCCCAGTTGCACAGGTCCCGGGACCCTTCCCCGGCAAGATCTGTCCTGGTACCTGCCCCGGAAGAGCTGGCTAGGAGCCTATTAAAAAAACAGGGCAGGGTCTTTGTTCGCTCTTTTTGGGGGTTGTGGCCCTGAAGGCAGTGCCCCCCCACCGCCCCAGGAACAGGGAGGGAGGGAGACCACAGCCTCAGACCCGAAGCGGCACCCTGGACCCGGAGCGGCGCCGCCACTGCTCGCCGCCACACCACACTCAGACTGGAGAAGCAAGACTGGTGCAGATTTGCCATTGAGATCACCCCTGGTGAATTTTATCTGAGATGCCATCGAGACCTCACTGCTTTGCTTTCCTTTCTTTTATATTGAATTGTGGTCCTGAACCCACCACAAAATTGGTGCCGAAAACGTGGAAGCAAAGCACTTTGAATTTCAACCCACTACACTAATTTATATTAATTTTATGCATCTCCATGCAACTACATACACACACACACATCTAATTAGTAAACAGAGTTATAGAATCATAGAATCCTTGAAGCATAGTATGGTTGTGTTGAAGGACAGATGTAATCTGGTCCAACCATCCCTGAAATGAGCAGGGACATTTCCAAAAACATGAGGTCACTGTTCTACGTGACTTGGAATGTTTACAGGCATGAGGCATCTTACCACTTGTCTGGACAATCTGTGACCTCATTGTAAAAAATTTCTTCCTTATATCTAGCTTAAATCCCCATCTTTCCTATAAGCTGTCTTGAAGTACTGGAAGACCATAACAACGTCTCCCAAAAATCTTCTCTTCTTCAGCCTGAACAACTCCAACTCTCTTAGCTTGTCTTCATAAACAGATCTCTGGTGTTTTTTGTGGCCTTCCTCTGAAACTACTCAAACTGGCTTTACTATTCTGAGGACTCCAGTACTGGACAAAGTACTCCAAGTAAGGTCTCACCAGAGCAGAGTAGAGAGGTAGAATCATCTCCCTTGACCTACCTGACCACTCTTCTTTCAGTGCAGCCCAGGATTAATTAAAGTATTTGTTTACAGTGTTTACAATGCTTTTCTGAATTGTCATACTGAATGGTGAGCTTTGAAAAACCCAATTTTAACTGAAATTACATTGGAAGGTTCTAGGAAGTAGTACAATAGTCAGCAGTAGTAAGTGTGCTGCTGTTTATGAAATCAGTCCTCTTAAGCCATGACAAATAAAAGACATCACTCAGTAGTAACATTTTGACAATTTCTTGAAATCTAGATTTCACCTGTAGAAGATCTCAGGAATTTTAAAAAATAACACCTGTTTTTGTAGGCAAAAATATTTCAAAAAACACAATGTGTCCTGACTAGAAGGTTTCTAGAGGTCTCATCTGGCTGCTGCTATTGTACTGTTTTGAAATGTTGTAATTTTTTAAAATGAAACATCTTCATTTTTTGCCAAGATATTTCAGAATAAGAACAAAATAAGATAGAAACATTTGTAAAATATTTTTGGCCAATTCAATAAAGAATGAAACTAATTTATTACTACAGATTTAAAAGGAGACGAAAGTTTTCAAACTTGTGCTTGCTTTCAAAAAGTGACCGATGAAACTTAGATAACTATTGCTAAATTTCATCGTTTAATTTTTATTTCTTTTTGAAATTTCATGAAAGAATAAATACATTATTTCAGTATTTCCTTAACTATTTATTAATTATTTGTAGATAATTGCATGCCCACAGTTTGTTTTTTTTTTGTAACAAGTGTAGCCTTTTCAAGCAAAATTTGCCAGGAGAAAACATTTGTAATTTTGTCAAAATTGTAAAGTTCTGGTATGAGAATACTGATGAATAAGTGTTTAAAGATAAGATGTTTCTGTCTAGGCAGTAAAAGGATTTGCACAGATTTCCTTACTCAGATAATTATAGGAAGAAGAATTTTAGAATACATCACGTAGGGAATATGGATTCCTGCTACAGATGGAGGATGTCATGTGGGAATATGTCAGTTACAGCAGTAGACTTGTTTGAAGCCAGTTCCTTGCACAGGTGTTTCTGGGTTGGTAAATCCAAGTTTGATTTTAAAGCCCCGTTCAATCTCAAGAGTTGTGCTTTATGGTTTTCTATAAGGTTAAGACTTGCTTGATTTAAAGAAAGAATGTGGAGGATTCTCTGTAGGCAGAAGATTAGCAGGGGCCCCAGGCAGACACTGTATAAGAAGGAAATAAGGACCTGTATTCATGAAACAACTACCTGAAAGGACTTTGTGGAGAGGTTGTTGCTGGTCTCCTCTCACAAGCATCCTTGAAGATGCGAAAAGAACAAGCTGAGGAGCCAAGAAAGACAAAAATGACCAGCAAAGAGTCAATGTTGTAAGAACATAAGCAATTTAATTCTGATGTGATGTTGCTGTGTGCTGATGTTGCAGGAGTAAAATGCCCTCCAGAAAGAGGAAGATATTTTTTTAACTAGCAGCAGAAATTTTACTTGCTGTCTGAAATGAACGGCGTGAAAGCAGTACAAGAAATCGTGGGAAGAAAGTCAGAATATGACAAGGATATGTCTATCCTTACTGTTAGCTCCTTTATTTTTACTTATTTATTTTTTCAATCTTGTGGAAGAAAACTACAGGATTTTACTAAGACATCTACATCCAGTGGAAGAAGCATTAAGATTTTCTTGAAGTAAGCACATTGCTAATATAGAAAGGGGTTACTGGGACCTTACTGCCTGATAAACAGAATTTCATGACTTTTAAACTCCAATAATGTTTAAGGAGAGAAAACAACAATGTGCATGCTAAACACGTGACGATGCTGTATCACCAGAGGGATGTTACATGAATATTGTGAAGAATTTATGATTGCTTTTCAATTTTTTAAACAAAGTAAGAATCAATCTACCTGAGATCTGTGTTGTGGACAAAATGATTGACTAGCAACAGCCTACAGGGAAAATAAACATGAAGAAGTGAATTTGAGCAACAATGCCTGCTAGACAATGCATTCTGATCAAATAAGAGGGAATGAAGAAAAGCAGTGTACTAGGGGTGCAAATCCAAATTTGCAGTGAAGATCTTGCAGTAATGAGAGGGAACTTCCAACAAACAAGATTAGGAAAGTCCTAAGTTAAAGCATGATGTAAAATTTAACCATCTGTAACTAGAAATATTTTTTGAAGTGCAACAAGCACAAAGTTATGATGTTACATGTCCTGGACCAGGATCATAGCCCTTAGTGAATATTATAGGCATCCTGGGAATGTGACAGCTGCACAGAGTTGGTCATCCTCACTTTCTAATGCAGTCTATGGTTTGAGCACAGCACTGCACACTGCGAAGAGAGAGCATGATCTGTTCCAAAATAAGCCTTTGGTGCAAAGTTTTGGTTCTCTGTTGTATACTGAAAGCACAGAATAGATGGACTACAAGAGGGGTTGGTCTGGCTAGCAAAACCAAGTGATGCCTGAGACAGGAAAGCGATGCTCTTTACAAATATATTCTCTGTGTAAAAAGCCAGGAAGGAAAATAGTTGTGTTAAAGCAAACAGTGCTGGCATAATAATAAATGTCTTTACTGACTGTGGAAACCACTCTGGAGAGTGGAAGGACATTCTAGCATGAAAGGACTTTGAATCATGAAACAGATTTCAACAAACAGTGGGGAAGCAAGAATAACAACTCACTTTTCAAGGAAATGTTCTTACCATAAAAGGACAGGAGACATGGTTCTATCCTCTATCCTTGCCAATGTTTCCTAAAACCTATTGAATAAAGCTTTTATTAAAATACCTCCTTGTGATCTGATTTAATTTGCTTTTATTCCTACTCCTAAAATCTCAGTCTCAGTCTTTCTGTTCCCATAATGCTTTCTTTACAATCTATTTCAGGCAGAAACTGCTTTGTACGAGTAGAAATTGTGCATTGGGAGTCAGATTTTGACACCAATGAAGAGGAATAAACATTGTCTGCAGAAAACGAAAGGAGAACACATAGTTCCATTCAGTATGACAGCAAAAGTCATTGAATACCTAAATCATAGAATCATTGGGGATGGGAAGGGACCTCGAAAGATCATCTAGTCCAATCCCCCTGCCGCAGCAGGGTCACCCAGACCAAGTCACACAGGAACACATCCAGGCGGGTTTTAAACATATCCAGAGAAGGAGACTCCACAACCACCCTGGGCAGCTTGTTCCAGGGCTCTGTCACCCTCACTGGGAAGGAAGAATTTCCTTCTCATGATTAAATGGAACCTCCTATGTTCCAACTTACACTCATTGCCCAAATACTCAGTGTGATTTTGTGAACAAATGGGATTGTGAAGATAGGAGTGTTAGAAAATAAAACCATAATTAAAAGTCTCAGCTATCCAACTTACAGCTAATCATTGGCAAAAGTTCAGATTAAGTCAAATGATGCCATTCTTTCCAACAGATTATTATTTACTTTAGAGTTTCTCTCCAAACCGTAGTTAGAAACTGTTGTTTTCCTGTTGATCCTATCATTTGCTTAGTGTGTGTGCAGAAATATTGCCCTGTTTGACTTCAGAAAATTTGGTTAGTGAAATAAAGTACGACACTTGTCTAAACAAAGCAACTGTCAGCTTGCATCACAAGCTCCTTCTAAATAAAGACCTGCAATGCTTCAAATTTGTTTTTCTTTAATGAACCCAAGCCTTTCCACTGTCATTATTCATTCGTTCTACAAACACTGGAAAATGCAATACATTACTCAGCTGTGACCTAGCATGTCCTAAGGGGCATATTTTATTGATGTAAATAAATGAGATTCTAGTCTGCTCAAATGCCGATGTTTTGATTCTATAGAAATACTGTTTACTTTAAAAGCTGTCATTAGTGCGGTGATTATTTTCCCTGGAGGGTCTGACGATAATCTGAAGGACCACTGCTGGCAGCCTGCTTAGTATCAGCAGATTCAAAGGGTGCTTAAACAATTGGAGTAAGAGGATGAAATAGTTAAAATATTTTCTGTTCTCTTTAGTATGTATTTTTAACTCTGTTGAAAAAAAGAGGTTTGGGAGTGCATTAATTTCATTCTTGCATTAATGTAAAGCTCAATTGATAAAATTACAGTGTTAAATTGCATTATTGCTAAGTATGGAATTAAAATGAGCCAGACACTGGGAATTTGCTGTTATTACAAAGTAAAACCAAACAAACCTGTACATTTTACGGTGCTCAGAGTTAGAAGAAAGGTTGTAGATGTTTTTTTACATGCCTTTGATGTAAGCTATCCCTCTAGTTTTCTTCCTCGATATCAATCTAGGAAACAAATGCAGATGTAAATTCTCTTTCCCTTATTTCTGCCTTTAGGTGGCATTCAGTTTTATTTTATCAACAGAAATGCATTTTAGAAAGGTCACTGACTTAACGAAATATTTTTCAATGTGTATGCTCACACCTTCCTTTGAAAAATAGATTTACCTTAACTAGGTATTCATTAGTACAAATTAAGTGGAAACATTGAATGCCATCTCATTTTGGGAGAAAAAGAGATGAAAAATGTGCTGTTACTGCTCTAGGGGGAAAAAACAGGTTATGTGCTGAATCCATGAGAAGGCAAAATCAGGAACATTTATGGCTTTTCAAAGAGCCCGGGTGCATCTTAAAAAACAAGAAGATAGGGTAGGTTTTGACAAAAGTTTCATTCCTCATTAAGTATGCTTGCCAAATATTTGGGATATTGAAGTAATAATCTTAAAACTCCATTCCAACATCAGTTTTTCCCACAGTTAAATGCATCTTTGGAAATAATTGCTGGGAACACTGAGCTTCTAGAAAAGACAAATGAAATGACATAAAATTATATGAGTTTCTTGAATTTTCACCCATTCAAAAGTGTAACTTTTGTCACTGCATTCTTCTAGCTATCCCATACACGTTCAGGAGAAAGTTCCTGTCTTTCTGTTGTTGCCCCTCACCTCTTGTCCTGTTACTGGGCGACAGTTAAAGAATCTGGCTCTGCCTTCCTTGCACTTGCCTTTCAGTTATTTGTGGGTGTTAATAAGATTTCCCTGAAACATCTCTAGGCAAAACAGGACAAATTCTTTCAATCACCTTCTCAGAGATTGGGGTGACGCTAATCAGGCTGTAATTCCCTGCGGCTGCCTTCTTACCCTCCTTGACAACAGGCGCTGCTTTTTTCCAGATTTTAGGAACTCCTCATTACCATGATCAGTCTAAGGTTTTGGAGAATGACCTTGTAATGACATTTGTTGTCTCCCTCTGCACTCATGGGAACATCACATCAGGGCCCATGGACTTATGTATGTTCAGTTTGTTTAAGTCTACCCTGACCTGATCCTCTTCCACCAAGGTCATATCTTCCTTGCTCCAGCCTATCTCTCTGGATTCTGGGACTTGTGATTCCTGAAGTAAGATTGTTTCTAAAGACTGAAGCAAAGAATGCATTCAGTGCTCCAGACTGTAAACAGATACCCTGACTCACTGAACAATGAGCCCACATTTCCCCTAAACTTCCTATTGTCGTTGATCTTATTACAAGTCTTTCTTGTTGTTTACATCCCTGGCCAAATCCAAGTCCATTTGTGCTTCGGTTTTCTTTTTTCCTGAAACAATAACTTTGTATTCCTCCCAGGATGCCTATCTTTGCTTCTGCCTTCTGTATACTTTATTTTTGCGTTTGCATTTGGCAAAGACCTCTTTGTTTATCTACACAAACCTCCTGTCTATTTTTCCTTACTTTATTGGTTTTGGAATGGATTGCTTCTGAGTTTGGAGGAGATTACCCTTGAATATTAACCAATTCTGTTGGTACTCCTCCCCTCCAGAGTCTTATCCCATGGGACTCTTTCAAGTAGCTCTTGACAAAAATAGAAGACACTGCTCGCCTGAAGTCCAGGAGTGTGAACAGATAAGGAAACTACTGAGACCTTATGGGTCAGGGTGAAAGGGGGGGACGTTAGATGTTACATATGCTACAGACCAGTTGACCAGGAGACCAAGTGGGTGAGATCCTTTATAGGAAGATAGAAACAACTTTACATTCACAAGCCCTGGTCCTCATGGGAAACTTCAACCACCTCAAAATATGTTCATCAAGAAAAATACAGCAGGGTGTAAGTGATCAGGGAGACTCCTGGAGTGCACTTATGATAACTGCCTTCTCCAAGTGGTAGAGAAACCACTGAGGATGCGTGCTGTGCTGGGCCTTGTCCTCACCAACAAGGAGGGGCTGGTGGAAAATGTGAAACTAGAAGCACCACCCATGGTAGTGGCAAATTACATTTGCTACTATATAAAGAATGTGAACATTTACAAATCCTTGGGACCTGATGGGATTCACCCAAGGGATTCTGAGGAAACCGGCGGATAATGTTGCTAGGTCATTATCCATCATATCTGAGAAACCAAGGAAGTCTGGAGAAATTCCTGTTGCCTAGCAAAGGGAAAACATAATCACCATTTTTAAAAAAGTAAAATGTGATGACCCAGGGAATGATAAGACTCTCAGTCTCACCTCTGAGCTTAGCAAGATCACGAATCAGATCCTCCCCGAAACTACTCTAAAGCACAGGAAAGATAAGGAGCTGATTGGTGACAGCCAACTTGGCTTCACTAGTGGCAGATCATGACTAACCAATCTGGTGGCCTACCTAAGATGGGGTTACAGCATTGGTGGATAAGGGTAGAGCAACTGACGTTATCTACCTGGACCTGTGCAAAGCATTTAACACTGTCCCCAGTGATACATTTTTCACTAAAAAAAAAAGACATGGATTTGACAAATGGACTGCTCAGTAGATACAGAATGATCTGGACACAGTCACACTCAAAAAGTCGTGATCAACTGCTCGATGTCCAAGTGGAGAGTGATTACAAGTGGTGTTCCTCAGGGATCTCGTTTAGGCCCAGAGCTGTTTAACATTTTTGTCAGTGACATGGGCATTGGCACTGAGGGCATTCAGCAAATTTGTTCATTGCACCAAACTGTTTTCTGTGGGTGACAAGTTGGAGGGAGGAGAGGCCATCCAGGAAGAGCTGGACAGGCTTTCTAATCAGGCCTATGCAAACTGCATGAGGTTCAACAGGTCCAAGTGCAAGGTCCTGCATATGGGCTGGGGTAATCTCAAGGACAAATACATGCTGGGTGGTGAATGGATTGAGGGCAGTTCCAAGGAGAGGGACTTAGGGGTGTTGGTAGACAAGAATGCACAAGGGCATACCAGAAGGCCAACTGTATCCTGGTCTGTATCAAAAGAAGCATCATCATCTTCTCACATTCTATTCTTGTGAAACCTCACCTAGAATACTCTATCAAGTTCCAGTGTAAGGACATGAAATGGTTGGAGTGAGTCCAAAGGAAGGCCACGAAGATGATCAAAGGGCTAAAGCACTTCCATGAAAACAGACTGAGGGAGTTGGGGCTGTCCAACCCAGAAAAGAGAAGGCTCTGGGGACCTTATAGTATCTTTCTAGTCCCTGAAGAAGTCCTACAGAAAAGGTAGAGAGGAACTTCTTATGAGGGACTCTAGTGGTAGGACAAGGAGGAATGGTTTCAAACTCAAAGAGGGTTTTGAATCTAATTAATCTAATTAATCTAAAATCTAGATTTAGATTAGACCTTAGGAAGAAATTTCTCACTATAAGGGTGGTGAGACAATGGAACAGGTTGCCCAGAGAAGTTGTGGATGCCACCTCTCTGGAAATGTTCAAGGTCAGGTTGGAGAGGGCTCTGGGCAACCAGGTCTAGTGAGAGATGTCCTTGCCTATGACAGAAGGATTGGAAGTAGATTATCTCTCAGGTCCCTTACAACCTAAGTAATTCTATATTTTATGTTTATTCTATGTTTAGCTTGCTTCTCACACTTATCTGTGCCCTCAGAATCCATTACTATTGGCTAGCAAAGCCAAGGCACTGCAGGCAAGCCTGTCTGTGATTTCAGTATCCTCAAGAAGCCCCTCATTGGTTCCTATGAAATCCGGCAAAGCATCTCTACTCATTATCTTCTCTATCACTTGGAGGAGGAAGCGATCATCAACACACTCCAGGAACCTCTGTCATTGCTTATGCCCTACTGTGTTGTCTCAGTAGCAGATACTGCAGTGGTTGAAGTCTTCCATTAGGACCAGAGCTTCAGGATGTGAGGCTGCCCTTAACTGTCTCTAGAGAGCATTATCAACATGTTCTTTCTGGTCAGGATTGGTGGCCTAAAACAGATACTCACTATAATGTTATCTTTATCTGTCTTCTCTTTAATCCCAACATACAAGCTCTTAGTTGGCTCATCTTAGATCCTACAACAGTGCACTCCAGCTTCTCTCTAACGTAAAGATCGAGTGGTCTGTCTTGTTTGTCTGTCCTGTCCTGTGTCTGAAACAAGTCAGTAATGGAAGCCATCCCATCACATCTCCATGATCCCAGAAAGATTTATTCTGACAACTGCACACAGCTCCAAGGATGCACTAACTCTTTGTGTTTATTTTCCATATAGTGTGCATTAATATATAGGCTCTTTAGAGGGGCATCCCAAGTATCCTGTTACTAATCACTGTAATGTGTTTATTGACACAATGCTGGGCATCCTAAGTCATACATGAGCTGAAACCTGCTTATGTTCATTGCTTTCTTAAAGACTCTTTTGTCATTTAGTTTTTCTGCTGTGTATACTGAGACACATAGTCACATCCTTTTCCCTCACGCTGACCTGGTCAAATCAGTGACACATGCACACTCTCTTACTGAGCTCAGGAAGAAACAGTTACACCACCATTTGATCCATTCGACTGACATACATCCTTATCTAAAGCAAAGATTAACCTCTGGTCCCTTTTGTGTTGAGATGAAATAATCATCTTTGCAACAGCTCAGGTCAGTCACACAAGGGGATATTCTCTGAATTTTATGGGCACTTCACATTTGCTAATCCCCACTGAGCCTTCTTCCATTTTCGGGGTTTAATGGCCAGTGTTGCAAGAGGGAAAAACTTTCTATACATTTGTAATACAGAAAGAAATATTTACTAGATTACAGGTTTAGAAATTGTCAGATCACTTACTGTTTAAAAAAACAAAAACTAGGAAATTGCCAGTAAAGGCTCTGACACTTTTAAATGTTTTGCTTCTGCTGTAGAAGATGCATCTTCTCTTTGAAAATTATTTATTTCACTAATATGATAAAAGTACTAAGAACTAGTTGCCACAGTAAGAGAACAAGACAGCAGGCCCTCCTGCTGGCTTTGGTTAAAATGTGAAATCATTGCTGTTGAACAGCAGTTGCTGAGATATAAAACACTTCTAATTTGAAGGTGACACAAAACACTTTCAACAAATGTAATACTCTGAAGTTAGCAGCACAAGTTAGATATGTAGTTGAAGTGAGAGAAATGGATGGAAAATGCATACAGATTACAAGTAAGCTTTTATTTAATTAAGACATCATTGCAAAAAAAGAACATATAAACCTGGTCTGTACTCTCTCGAGAAAGTACTTCCTATGCGTCTGATCATAGCAGTAAGTAGGGAGATAACTAAGCATGAGATATGTGGCATTGAATGGGATCTGAATTGCACAATTTTGCTAAATCTCCTTTGATTATTTTAATTATTTTGATCCTAGGGCAAGAAAGCGGGACTAGATAATTGATCCTGTGCTCATTTGCAGCTTGATTAGTCTGCTGACTAGAGCTGCCATACAACTGTGCATCATCATATAAGTCAGGACTGATGCAATGGGTAGTATTAAGCAAGAAAATGTAGGCAATTGGCCAAGCAGGAAAAAGCAAACATATCTCTTACCCTTCCCTTACTGTTTATCTTAGAAAATTAAGCTTAATCTCACCTCTGGAGATAATTAACCAAGGAGATTCAAGTGTATCATATAGTGAAAATCATTACCTATTTTCCATATTATTTTTACACCTGACTTCAGAACATTTACCATCAGTTCACCATGGCATAGAAGCAGAGTCAGGTCTAAATATCTTTGGGTGTAGAAAAATTGCCTTTCTGCAGAACGAGCACTACTAGCTCTGACTTACTTTCTTTCGCCAGAAATATTGTTATGGTTGTCACTTTGGAAAGTTAAATTTCTGCTTCACTTAGTCATACAACAGAGACCATGGAACAAAAATTAACATTAATCTCACTTTTGGCTTTGACACTACCAGCTCAAATAACATTTGGTTTTTAACTCATGGTGTCTATGACAATTGGTTTTGGAATGTAGAACAGGTAATTGAAACACATCAGTTTTGGATGCCAAGGCTGCTAAAGGACTTTGTTAAAGTTATGGTTGATTAATCAGACTGTTCCCACAACAGACTTAAAAGTTCACTGTTAAGTTCTTCTTAAAAAGTTGTAAACAAGATAAATTCATATAAATATGTTTGATAATTCCTTGTAAATGGTTGAAACTATTTTGCATTTCTGACTGGATTCCAACATACATAACTTTGGTTAACAATACCTTTCTGACACCAGGGAAAAATTTAAGCCATTTCCAGATCATGAGAGGCCAAAGCTGATGCTCAAAGGTCAGAAAGATGCTTATTATAATGGTAAAATCAAACCCATGTTTTCTTAGACATGGCTAATTCTATCCAGTGTGAAAAGGAAACAAGCAACGCTGCAGAAATACTTTTTTCCTGATTAGTTAGTTCAATGTCAGTTTATAACCTGTAAAACACAAATTCTCATCTTGAGAACTACATCTGCCCTTTATGCACCTACATGACTAACATAATTGGAGCTTGAGTGTTTAGAATAAAATATGCCCCAAAATATTTGTTGCTTCAGTTTAGTCACATTTGTCAAATTAGCACTTTCTGGGCTGCAATGAAATGAAAGACTTTTGAATAATAAATTGCATAGCTAAGCAAAGATTGAGTGGATTACTTAATTTTACAAAAATTTGTTTTTTAAAAATGTTTATATTTAGCTAAGCCCTGCTTTAACAAGGAGTAGAGCTAACTGATCTCTATTTCTAACTTCCTTAGACTAATGTAGACATATCTCAAACAACTATATCACACATGTTTAAATTATTAAAAAGGACATTCAGAAAGATCTGGTTTTGGTGTAGTTTTGCCTCTTGCTGCTTTTTATGTAAAAGTCATGCTTAGTTCTTAACTTGTGAGCATTTATGCATTGCAAAAGCAGAATTTTATTGTATCGCCATAGTGGCTTTAGGGAATTTTGCCAGATTTCCAGCTGCTAGTCTAAGACAGCACAGATGTCCCCAAGGTTTTACATCATATGTCACAGTCTGATGCAGACGTCTCAGATACTTGAGTGACTCTGTTTAGGCCCTTGAAATCCCACACTGCATAACTAAATAGCTATAGCAGATAGGTATCTGCAAGATGTGTCAGGTGGAAGGAACAATGTAAATTTCTAGCACAGGCAGGAAAAGGTTAAAATGGGAAAAAAGGCAGTGGTGGAGATTTTGGGTCAGGTGATAAGAAAAAAGGAAAGATACTGAGGCAGGAGAAACCAACTTGTCTACTGCTTATTGATGTTAGATAGTGAATTCAACACGAACGTTTTTCTCCTCCTTTGGAGATGTTTAAAACCTGCCTGGATATGTTCCTGTGTGACTTGGTCTAGGTGATCCTGCTCTAGCAGGCGAATTGGACTAGATGATCTTTTGTGGTCCCTTCCAATCCCTCATGTTCTGTGATTCTGTGTGATTCTGTTCCACTTCTCAAAATAATGAGGAATGAATTAGCAAGATATTTGGCACAGAAGACAAAAAAATGGCAGGTGGAGACTAAAGTTATCTTAATTTATTTTTCCTGTTTTCCAAAAAATAATTCTAATCTGTGGTGGGATTTTGTGTGTTTTATTTTGGTGGGTTTTTTCAATTAATTTTTTTATAAATAAAAGCAGGATTTGTCCCACATAGCTGCATTCATTTTTTCCCATATATCTATTGAGACAATAGTTCATATTTTAAACCATATATCTGGGCTGTAAGAGTTATTTCACACAGGATGTTATTATTTAGTGAGCCTCAACAATGCATTGTGTATATTGTTCCTCCCCAGAGGATTCTGGAGTCTAGCTGAGCTCAAACAAAAGAGTTTGGAGATCAAAGTAAAAGACCATTTGCAACAGTGTCCTGGAGCTCTGGAAGAATTTGCCTGCATCAGTAGTGCAGATGTCTAGGGGATGAGTGAAGACAAAGATAGGAAAATGTTTATGAAAAGGTAAATGTACTTTATTCACAACATTAAAAAACCCAAGAAAAAACCCCAGCATGTCTGTCAGCCCTGCTGGTTACCTAACATTTGTAGCAAGCACATTCATTCCTGACAATCTTCAATCTCTGGTACTGTGTAAATGTTTGCCTGTTGAATTTTTCACCATTATGTTACATTTTCTATCATGTATTTATATCATGTGGTTGTTTTGGTTATTTTAAGATCTCTTTTAGAAAATTGTAGAAACCTTGAACCCCTGTAGATAAAGGTGTGATAATGATGAATGCAGTGCTTGGACCATGAAAGTTATAATGCCTATAATATTCTTGCTATGATCATGTGATCCGCATATCTGGTTTCAGTAGCTACAGGTTGTCTTTGTCTTTTCAAAGCAACAATTTGTCTTCTTTCTTTAAAACAAAATTCTCAACATGGTCTATCAGGTTTTCAAACCTACAAAGAGACAGTAAAAATAATAAGAAACTAAAAGCAACATATTTGGGGTGCTATCCTATGCCCAACGATATTAACAAATATTACTAAAAAACACCCCAACAGCTTTGCAATATCAACAAATCAAAACAATCAAGTTATTATTTTACTGAAAAATAATAGAAGGAGACTGTTAAAAGTTTAAATCTTAAGACAAAATTAACCAATTAATTTAGTTAATGTGCTAATGGGCTGAAACAAAAACAAAAAAGGAGGGTTCAGAAATCACTTATACGTTGCAGGCAAAATCAAAAAACTAACCTGATTTTGGGAAAATAAGAAGACATATTTAATTCACACTGTATAAAAACCCCTCATGTAGACATATAGAGATTAATCGCATGTTCTTACATAGCTGAGGCAAACTGCACTCTCCAGCCCCTCAAAGGGTCCTCCATTTCTAAAATGCTGATTCCTGTGACGATGAACAAGGGGACAATTGTACATTTCAAAAAACAATGCAATTCAAGTGGAATTTTCTTACACTGATCCTTGAGGTACCACACTCTCTCTCTATTCACCACTTTCCTAGGGAAAGATGGATGCTTTGCCATGCACTCTTTCCAAACAGCAGACAAATGTGAAGTGAAGGAGGAGGAGCTGGAAACATGAAACCAAAAGCTCCAAACCGCTAGTTCTAGATTTGGAGAGACTAAAAATATCACAAGTAACCACAGCAAATTCCCAATGTGTCTGACCCAGAAACCTGAACAAATTTCAAATGATAATAGAGAATTTTGATTATTTTAAGGAAAAGAGATCCATTTAACAAATGCTTTTATTAATATTTTAATCTAATGAGGATAATTCAGGCATGTTTTTGAACAACTGTAAAATCATCCTGTGCTAGTTAGTGCCTTGTAAAAGCTGATCTGTCATCTGATTCCTATTTGGGAAAAAATCATGCCAATTGGCTTTGTGTAATTGACTGGTGACAATCTATATTCAAGTAGCTGCACAAGATTGTATATTGTCACCACTGTTTAATGACTGCATTCTCTGAAAATGCTTATGAAAGAATAGTTCATGCAAACTGTCTTGGTTTAGATTTCTCAGGGTCATAAAAACACAACAAAAAACCAAAGGCAAATTTATAGTAAAGAAAAACTACAAGTTTTAGTAAAAGAGAGTAAAGAAAGAGTTAAAAGATGAGTTTTCCTGGCATGAAACAGTCTCCCCTGTCATGAATATTCATCCAGCCCTCCCTCAATCCAGGGCCCAGAAAGAGATGGAAATGGATTACCTTCCACCATGTTCATGTAGCAGGAGAGCAGAGATGGAGAGAGCTACCAGTCCATATCAAGCTGCAAGCCCAAAGAGAAGGCCTTCTGCATTTTGTGGGTCTTTCAAAGTGTTGTGGAGACATGGCTGTCACACATTACATGGGTCATGTGACGTCAAAGGGGTCTGCGGTCACCCCAGGACACACACATACAAATAAGCTGACTTCCACAGGAAACTGTATCAATGGAATATTTGTCCAGTATTAAAAATGGTTTTACAAGATCCCTCTTGCGGCTTAAACTTGCCTTCATACAAATTATGTTGCACTGTACATTAGGGAGGTCATAATGAAAGACTTTCCAAGAATTTATTCAAAAATTCCCCAATAAGCAAACAAATAACATGCTGAGCTATAGATATATTGGCCTGCAGTTTTATAGGTACCACCTCACACGCCAGCACATCAGAATAAGCTTATCTGAAAGCAAGAGTCTTGCAGATCGCAGTGTATGGATTAATTTTCTGCGCTGGGAAACTAGTGTTACTAAGCAACAAACACATAGCTTCATTCATCCTTGTCAGTTTATAAATTTAACAGTGATTCCAAGTTCTTCACACAATTTCGCAAAAAAAAAAAAAATTCTGAATTACACTATTACAAAAATTGTAGATTTATACAAAATTCTTTTTGGCAGCTTGTCTAACAAATCATTTGGATTAAATTCTTTCAGTTGCCCCACTGCAGTTGTTATTCTATTGACATCAGCTCAATTGACTTATACAGGACTTGGCTTGTACCTTGCTTACATCCTTTTATGTATTATCATGAAATTGCCACTAGAAGTCTGAGGCAGTGTAATTTATGAACTGAAATGTCAGAAAAGAGAAGCAGAACAGTTAAAGCAACTCAGAAAAGGCAGTACCAATACCTGAATGGAAAACAGACCTATTCTTAGTTTAACTGCACTTCTCTCTAAAAGATCAGTCTGTTCTTAACCAATGTAGATTACATTATATTCGTGCATCGGTAAGAAGTCAAAAAAAGAGGCTGCAACTGATGAAGCTTAAGTGAAGGTAATGGTAGTTAATTATAATCCTTTTTGGAGTCTTTCAGCAGAGTTTTGAGGAATTTTTGGTTTTTGTAATGTACAAGATGTGTTTACATTTCCTTGGATGTGCTGCTTTATGCATCAAAAGGAATTGCTTTTTCTCTTTTGTACATGTTGCTTACTTACATTTATTGTAACCTATCTGCCCATGTTCTCAGACTTTACTCTTCCTTCAGTTACCACACGGCACACTTGTTCACTGGTCTGGAAAATGCACGGCCATGTGTTGTTCCAGAGAAATGTTAACGACCAGAACCCACACACTTTAAAGTAACTGGATGCCTATATAGAAAATATAATTATTTCAGGAGAACAGGAACTTCTGAAATGGGAGAACGGAATTCTGCCGTTGACTTCTCTGTGCTACGTGGCCATGAAAAAGCTGCACCAGAGCAGTACTGGAGGCCTCTGCTATTTTTACCTGGAGCGAAGAGAACACATGACCTTTGTTCTTAAGGAAATGTCATTTCGGTGATGTGCTGCAAGCTACAATCAGACATCTCCAAGGTGACTCATAATCACAGAGCTAAGTTTCTTGTTGAAAAGAGCATCTCCTTATAAAAAGCTTCATGATTGGGGCAATATTTTCTCAGCTCAGAGGGAATCTACAAACTATTCGTTTTAGCCTACAGCCATAAAATGAGGAATCTCCTGTAACAGAACCCATGGTGTGTCTGAACCTGGTTAGCAGAAACACTTTTCTCTCTTATTTTTCACTCAGGATGAAAAGTGAAATGTGAGCTAATAAAACCTAATGGTAGCTCAACTGGAAACTCTGATTTAGGTCAGGAATCAAGATTCAGCACCTCAGAATTATCAGTTCAGAAGAGTCTGAACTTTTGATTCATAAACAGACTTAACCAAGTACATGTGTTGCTTTGACAAAGACACTGAAGACACTAAGTAATAGACATGGGTTTATTTTTCATTGTCTGTTCTTGTCTTTGTAAATAACACTTTGGAAATAGAAGACAGACTGGAACAGCATGCTTTTCGCTTAGACATGATACTGAAGAAAAACCCCTGTAAAATATTGTCATGCTTCATGAGTTCACTTCTGTATTTTTTGTTAATCTTTTATTCTAGTTCCAGGTCATTAGGGTTTCAAATTTATGTTGTAATATTATCAAGAATTCTCACAGCAGTATACCAATATAAGCTACATTCTGAGTGAAGCAAGTTATCAAGAAAAGGATATTTTGGTGGAGCAAGTAAATACGAAGCATAAATATAGCGATTGTAAGTAAAGAGGCTTCTAATTTCACTGGAATTCCTAACCATTTTCTCTACTGCTCAACACTGGACTCTGATTTTTGGAGTTATGAAGAAATAGCATGGGTGCATGAAGTTGTGGGCATTCTAGTGAAAAACAGCTCATTTAGCCATCGTGAAAGGGTAAAGTGTTGGTGAGAAAAATAAACAATGCAGTAATAAAATAAGCAATACAGAATACAGTAGTTAATTATTCATCAATAGATTCAAAAATGATTTGCAATGAAAATATCAAAGGAAAACACCTTTTTTCACTAATAGTTTAATTATTTTGCACTAGTGTATTTTTCTTCATAAGAAGATAGGAACAGTATTTTCTTTCCCATTATATGATATAAAAATTTCTATGACGTATTCTGCTTTTATTATGAAACTCTTTGGATAACTCGTGCTATTACTCAGACTTGTATCCGTTCATTCAAGTGGATTTTTGTCTGCTCTCTCTCAAGCTGTCCCAGTGTACATGCTTGATAATCTCACCATTCAGAATAAGACCAAAAAATCCTCAAAACACTCAAATGTCAAGTCTTTCACATATGCTAAAAAGAGATTTAAAATTTGAAACATTATTTGAAGAAGTAATCTTCAGTTTGATAATGGTAACAGGGGCTATTTCAGTTCTTACTGACTCTGCTTTAAGGTGTAGTTTACCTTAGCAGATAAAGAAGACATGATGGGAAAAACATTCTGGCTTAGATTAATTACCCCAGCTAATAATAAACTATGCATTTTGTCTATCTGTAACGAATTAGCCAAGAAAACAAAAGCTCCATTTATGTCAATGTACACTGTGTCTTGATAAAAATATAGGATACATGATTTTGGGGCAAGGGACCATTTTACAGTTCTACATTTGCACTGGTGTAGTGGTAGTAGTAGTAGTAGTGTAGGTCCTTGTCTGGATTGCTGGGCATCTGACCTGCCACTAATGTTATGGGTTGAAGACCCTGACAGTATTTTAACCCAGACCTTTTATCTAAAATGTCAAACAAAACCACTTAGGAATTTGCAGGCAATGAAACAATGGGCTAAATTTGTGGAAGAAGGGCACCTAGGCATTTCAATTCATTTCCCCCACCACACATCAGAGGAAAACCTCACACAAGGCTTAGGCGTGGATGTACAGAGTTTGGTCATTCTGTTTTTAGAGTTTGAGAAGAAATGTCCAGAGTGTCCACTACAGACAGTTCCTGCTTCTCTCTGAGATCATGGTGGTTGTCTGATTTCAGTCTTGAACCTCATAAATCTTCAAAGTGCAGAATTTCACAGTGTCTCAGTTCACTGTGTTCACAGCTGAGCACAGATAACCCTGATGGTTCCTCCTGCATTGTCTTCAGAAGTGATAACATTTTCTCTCAGCAGCAGTGATGTAACTCCTAACAGACACCAAGATGGAGCAAAGCAAAGAAGGTGGAAGTCAATGAGGAAGGAGAAAAGGAGGGAGTGGGGGAAGCAGACACTTTTAAAGTTTTCAAATGCAAACTTTAAGTTTTTCTGCAGAAAACACACAAACTTACAGACTCTACTCAGTTTTTAAAGTGTAATGATTGGACAACAGGAGTTTAGCTGAAAACTGGTGTTAAGACAGTGTTAATAAGAAGCACCATTGTTAGTACAGCCTATTGTATTTACTCTGTGAACACTGAAATGAATTGGTGCTGTTAGTTCAGAACTTCTAAGAATGCAGAGTTGAACTTTGTTGCCTGAAATTTGGAAAACAGGAGGTTAGTGATGTGAAAGAGTCTTGGGAATAGAACTGTTGATAGAGAGAAACTGCTGTTTCTTACCATGATTCCCAAAAGGCCAATAGCTTAAACTCCTTTCCTTGGTAGTACAGGACTTTGCAGAAACAAAGTGGGACAAATAACAAAAACAGGAGGACAAAGATTGTCTTGTTGTCATTATGTTTCTGATTTTTCAGTAACTTTCTACTATGCCTGCTGGCACATTTTGTCTGATTGTTTATGGGTAATAGAGAAGTGTCATAGGAAAATCAACACTTTAGCTCTGTCCTTCCTCTGAAGACAGCCTAATAGCAATTTATTTAATGTGTAAAAATGATTTTGTTTCTTCAGGGAGCAGCCTCTGTTCTGGGTATGTCACAGCACAGGTTGAGGAACCCTGCACTAGTTGTTTCTTAGATCTGCTACATAAGGGGTCTTTGCATACAATTGTTAAATCAACAGTTTTTAGAATCTTTCTTCCTAAAACACTGTGATTTTAATTCATTATCCTGTGTTTTCAGTCTAATTGAAAGCTTCCATAATGTTCAATATTTGCTTTGAAACTTACTTGAAACAGAGTTTAACAATAGAAAATTACATCAAAATAAAACTTTGACAGTTCAAATACTTGAAATGAATTGAGATTTTTAGGAAGAAATGGCTTTTTAGTGTGAGGTTTTTTTGGGAGGGGTTGGTAAATCTTTGCTTTCAAAGATAAAAACAGATTTGCTGGTATGTAAATATTATATACTAATATCTTGTGATAACTTACTACTGACAGAGGTGAGCAAGTTGTTAAAGAGTATGACAGAACATAGGGAAAATACTATGCAGAATTGCTTAACTTTTACTTTGCAATGTTTCTGTTTGACCACCAAGTTCAGACATTTGCAGCACTGACACTGTTGACTGACATCTGCATTGTAAAAATTCAACTAAAAAGCTCTGCTAATGGAAACAATGTGTGATGCTGCACTGGGTGTAGGAGCCTCTGCCTCCATTTTCAACCTGAATTTTGGGAGGAGTGTACCAAGTTGGAAGCTGAGTGTTCACACAGAGGGACAAAACATTTTTTAAGATGAAAGTGGAGTCAGCAATGGATTTGTAATAGCATGGCTTAAAAAACAGATTAAATTAATTTTGCATTTTACAGGATCACAGAACCTTAGGGATTGGAAGGGACCTTGAAAGATCATCTAGTCCGACCCCCTTGCTAGAGCAGGATCATCTAGACAAAGTCCACATAGCCCTTTTTTTTAATGGCTAAAAATACACCAAGCACTAATAGCTGATCATTGCTCTAGCTGTATAGCTGTGTTCCCCATTCTATAGAACAGGAATATAGAAAAAGTAATAACCTAACACTTAAAAGTGCAGTTTATATAACAATAAATGAGTCTTCATATATAAAAACTGATCACGTGTTCATAGCTTTCATAATATATCATTATAAACCAAAGGTTTGAGAAAAATCATTTTGTAGCCAGAAGCAATTGTCCACTTTGAATTTTCAATTAAGTAAAGTTTACAAAAGATAATGCTGAAGGTTCTGGTTTCACTCTCATTTTAATGAGAAATGAGGTCAAACTACAATTCTGTGTCCTTTCTAAGCCTTACACCACTCATTTCTTCTAGTCTTACAATAGTTCAAAAAGCAAGTAAACAATAGAAAGCATGTTATGAAAAACCACCACATAATACACAAGTAAAATAACATGTGACTGGAGGAAAGTTATTAGGAAGAAAAAGAGACCATACATGAGCTGCAGAGGCTGGGGTGGTGATATCCACACTAAATAAGAGGTATCACATGGTACAGATTACACTTCTTTTATGATGTGCAGAAATACTTTAGATGCTAGTTACTTTCAAACCAAACTTCAAAATGAACAGCATTACCTTTTCAATATAAAGGAAATTTGTCGAACAGGAATCTGAGTGAAACTGAAAACCTGTAACTGTTGTTTATCGTTACAAAGTAACTTGCTCAAGTCCTCTAATTCAATGTGTCATATGAATTGTTGTTAAATAACCATAGCTTATTTTGAAAGGCAAATTAATTATCTATTACAAGCATGCTATTGCTTATCACTATCAAACTCTCATTAGTATGCAAATTACTCTAATTAGGTCACTGTCAGACAATATTTGTGTAGAGTCTCCTTCCAAGGTTTAATATGGTGGTTTTGATTCTTAAATATTTATAAATGGTTCTCCTAAAATCAGCTTTACTTAATAGAGATCGTTCAGAAAGTCTCATTAGTTCTGTGGAATTAATCACAGATAACAAAGAGAAAAAAAATACAATTTTCTTTCTTTTAACAGAAGATGATCTCTTTCAGTTTCCACACATAGTATTAGAAGATTAGAGAAACTGCTATATTTTTAATAGGAATTATACTTAAAGGGTCATGTTGGATAAAAATTGATATGTTGGTTTTGATCTCTTGTTTTTCATATATTCCTTGATAAAAAAATGAAGACAAGAGATGGAAAAAATGCATTATAAAGTCTAATGCTCTGAAAAATATGTACTGCAGACAAGAATTATCTTGTGTAGCTATAAATTTATATTTATTCATTGCATTAAAGTATGTAAACTTTAGGGTATGGCTCCTTTGAGAAACTTTTATAACAGACAAGCAGACAAACATTATTTATGAATTTAAGAAAGAGCCTGGAAAAAAAACAGAATTTTGAAAGGCAGAACTTTGTAGTTATACCTTACAAATGGAAAACAGGAAGAACATGAGTGGAACACAGAAAGAGAAGGAATTATTTACAGAAGTCTTTTACTATACTCTGATTTAGAATGAAGCTCAAAGTTATAAAAGCATCAAGTAAAAGAGAATTTTTCAGCACATGTAGAATTCTAAGTAATAATCTGTATGCATGTATTACAGCTTTATTTTAAACTGATTAAACTGATATCTTGAAACATCTCAAATTTGTATTTAAAAAGATGAAAACACCATAAATCATCATAAATTCACTGCTGTTATGTGAATTCCACAGACTGTCTTTCAGATTTATTCTCCAAATATTTTGGATTCAAAACTCTTCTTCCTATCCACTTTATGGGCAGTCACATCCATCTCTACCAAGGCAGATGACAGGATCACATGCACAGGGCATTTGTCTTGAAATAACACAATTCTCATTTTATCTTTCAATTGAGATAATTTGGAGAAATGCAAGTAAAATGATCTATGAAGGTAAGAACCATAGTAAAACAAAGCATGTAAAATACTATTTGAATGTGAAAACTTTTACACAGGAAGTTGTAAAATCTTGAATGTATGTAATAATTTGAAAGATCTTGCAGTATTACCCATATATTTGCTATTTAGATAATAAAATAAAAACCAAAACCCATTTCCCATGATGTCATAATTTGTATGATAAGATGTTGTTTCTGAGTATTTTTTTTAAATTTAAAAACCATCTACACCTGATCTTTAGTCATAGCAAACAATTTATAAAATTGACCTGGCAGAAGAATGTTACAGGTAAGCTTGTTGTCTAGGAGCTGACCAAACCCAACAGTAAAGATTGGAATGGCAAGGGAATAAGAGGAAGTATTTCCCAGCATCAGGGGGAAGAAACACATACAAACAATTAGATGTATTATTAGAAAACATGTCAAAAGTTGCTTAACACGTCAGATAAAAACATGATACCTTTCAAATTTTTCATAACCTTTTGGAAATTTCTGGAAATTATTATTTATTGTTTTACTCTGAGCTCTACTGTGGATTATTAGTCACAGTGAAAACATTCTGCATAGCTTGTTCAGAGATATATAATTGTGATGGCTCATCTCTCCTTCAATAAGTGATCTTTGGATGTTTCTCTAGGAAGTGGATTCATGCTTTTGAAAATAAATCCAATGTTTAGCCAAAGAAGTGAGAATTCAGCAGCATGTATTAGCTCCTCACCCTTAAAAGTGATTGAGTTCGGGCACTGTGAATGAATGGACTGTCATTGAAATTGGAAGTCCAAAGGGAAAAGCTTAAAGGATTAAAACAGAAAGTTAATCTTAAAATCCTTCCCAAAATCTTACATCAAGTCCCAAAAGAAAGAAAGAAAGATTAAGGCAAAGGAGTAATGGAGGAGATGTGAACAATAGATCAACTTTTCTTGACTCTACTGTTTATTTTCTTTTTAACCTGACTTTGACATATTTTGATTATTGTACCAGGAAAGTGAACACTTTCAATATCTTCCATGTCCATGAATTCCTGGAACCAGCAGCCCCTAAGAATGCATTTCATTTAGACACATCTGTGTGATACTTCCATAAAATCCATACCCAGTGCTTTTCCCGTAATATGAAAGGAAAACTACACAACATGAACTACAGTCCATCTGTTAAGACACCTTTGCATCTATCTGTACGGGCAGATGCTACCTTTTTCTAGAGTCAGTGTTTCCACGTGTGAAAGGTAGACATAGATTGAGCACGTTTCCTGCCCAAATAAACACCATTTTTGAGATTGGGTCTCTCTGGCATGCAGACCACTCATTGAACACTTATGCTCTTTTTGACATTCCAGCTTCTACAATATCTTGCTTAGGTTATGTGATTGAATTCAGATTTTACTTTCCACATTCCATTTCATACACTGAATTTTCCCAGTTTCCAGGCAGAACCATTTTTGGAGTCCTCCAGTATTCTTACTTTCTTTATGCTAAAAAATGAGGAACTTAGCAAAACATTTCTATAATTGCATCTTGGAAAGACATAAATAACTTTATACAAGTCTTCGTACAAGAACTCGATTCAAGACAGAACAGATTTAAACTGAGGCTTTTGACATTTTTTGTTATTTTCCTTTCCCATGGTAACATCTATTTTAGATTATGTTCCAGTCTAAATAGTCCAAGAATTATTGTGGGAATGAACAGTGATCTATCTATCTAGCCGTCCTCTTAAAGGCAAAAACAGGATCTGGAAACATTATTAATCATTATTGTACAGGCAAGCAATTAAGTTGGGCTTTTTTCAAAGTTATACAACATTCCAATTCCTCTCCTCT
>VXBP01004731.1:38866-72206 GCA_013400115.1 Rhinopomastus cyanomelas
TCTCCCTCTCCCTCTCCCTCTCCCTCTGCCCAATGTTGGTGTTTCAGTGATACCTGACCTTGTAATATGATTCCTCTTAGTAGTGGGAATTCTGAACCAAAATCAGAAAGCGCCTGACATTTATTTCACTTGGCACTTGGTTCTAAAGGAGGGGGGGATCAGAAGCAGGGTCCATTTGATAACATAGCAAAGCTTTTGCAGAATCTTTGACCTTAATTAGAACTGCCCTCTAATTAGCTCTACATTTTAAAAATAGTATCTTTCTGTTCAAAGTCTTTTCTTAAATATTTTTATAAAGCATTTATATTACTAAGCAGAATCCAAACAGGTAGAACATTTTTTTGAGCATCCTAAGAAGAAAAATGCAGCAGTAATATTTTGGAATTGTAAGAAATTTATTGTGTTTTTTAAATTTCAGCACACAATATGCAACTAGATCTTGCAATCTCTTGATAGAAAGATTTCTTCCATTAAATTACTGTTCAGTGAAGAATACAAGCTACAAAAAGCCTCCATGAGGATATGACCATGTTAATTGAAGACTCTCTTGAAGAGAGCTAGCCCAGAAGCATTTTGGTTTGTTTTGTTCAAACGACCTGTCTCAAACCAGTGGCTTGCCTTCAGAATTCATCCTAATAGCGGCTTTCTTTACCAGAAAAAAAATTGCATTTAATACTAGAGCTCCTATTACATTTTTGAGTGTCTTGTCTGTTCTGCCACTTCACCTCCTGCGTTTCGTGGTTGCATTGATGTTTCTGAGGGCTTTGTATTGAAGATGTGGTTTCCTACCATTTGCTTCTTATTCTGGTGGTTTTTATCCTTGCTGGTCTTTGAAAGGTGGCCCTCCCGCTGAACATGGAAACTGTACCATCTGGCTGAGAAAAGGCAAAGACTTTTGATGTCTGGCAGAAACCACTGAAGCTATAAACCAAATCAAAACCAAAGAACAATCAGAAAGAAAAGTATAATTGACAACTTTAGAATTAAGTATTGTGATAATAAGATTTATAACTGACAAAAGAAAAACAAATGCAGCAGTTCATAAGATAAGATCACAAAACCTGCATTCAAATGAGTAATCCTGAATAATCCGTGATTTAATTTATACTATGTTCTGTAAAGATTTATTATGACAATATTTTTATATTAGTCTAGAATAATAGTGGAAGTATGTATTTTTAGTGCTTTCTTCATAAAAGTTCTGGCCTGGATTTATATATGAGTCTACATATGCACAGCTACAGATATTTGATATACATTGAGTGTAAATGCATGTACTAATTCACATGTAAAGGTATCGTGGTTAGATGATGTGTTAACAGCAATTTTGCCTATATTATTTTCCTTGTTTTCTATTTGATTTATATAGATATGTGGGATTTTGTTCTTATAATCTATTATCATTAATTGTAGGGAGTCAATGAAAGATACAGAATTTGTTAGTTAAGAGTTGCATATTGATTTTCTCCAGAGACAGAAGACCTGAGTGTAACCAAGATTTTTTTCTAAAGTGTTGGAAGAAACTGGTCTAGTGACAGCCAGCTCTCTGACACAGTCGTGCACATTTGCAAGTGTGTTTGGTTTCACGTGTCCTTGTGAGGCCATAAATAATCTACTCAGTTAACATTTATTTGATAAATAGAATCTACAGTAATAATTATAAAGGAGCTTCTGATCTGATATGGAGGAGAATAGCGCTCAGCGTGTACTCCAGTAGCTAATTAAACACTTTTCTGGTTGTTTTCCATCCCCCACCCCCCAAGGAATCTCCCTTCCCCTGTCTCAAAAGAATTAATAAGTAATCCAGCACCACAGAAATAACCAAGGGGACAAGGAGATATGATTCAGTTCATCTTGTCAAGTTTCAGCTTATAATGTTAGGCAGATTGTCCTGGGGTTCCTTCCATGTGTGATGTAACTGCAAAATATATTTTAGCAGTAATTTCTGACTGAGAACATGATTCTCGTGTGTCTGACATCCAATCAGCCACAAAGGGATCTAAACACAGTGCCTGCCCTAGAGAGAATGTAGCAGCCACCCCACATGAGAGTAGTATATAACAGATGGGACTGGGTAGACTGATTTAATTAGAATATTTTAATAGAAGAATGGAGAAACATTGCACAGCTGTATCAGTTACTGAAAAATTCCATTAAATTCCCCAAATTAATTGTTCCATAGGGAGAAAGTGTCAAATAAAACATATCTCACTGTAATCTCTCTTTTTTTCTCTCTACACCTCTTTCAAACTCCCCCCTCTCCTTTTCTTTTTCTTTTAATTTGCTAATTTAGGGAAATTCCAGCTGATCATCATGGAAAAAATTCTGTTGCTTTTCATTTTTAATACAACTAAAACTTTAAAAGATAAATACACATTTTTATATACTCAAATATTTATCTAGATCCATGAATGCTAAATGGCTTAAAGGATTTGCACAGAACACTCACCTTCAATTGCAAAGATGTCTTAGTGTAGTAATAGCTTTTCTAGCCACAAATTCAGAATTAAAAAAGCCCCACCTGATACTGACAAATTGTCACTATACTTCTTATAGTGTGTAACCAAAATTAATTACTTGAGGTTTTCACTGTGGGCTTTCTTTGTTAAGAGGCACTAGCTTGTACCATGTATTTGAATTGTATGTTAGGGTGATATTAATTATATTATATGTTTTTAATTTTGTTTATTTAAGAAATATTACAAGAATTTAATGTAAATGCATTTAAAATCTCTGTTATATCATTACATCATTACAGAACACAGAAGTCTGCAAATTATCTTTTCAGTTCTTAATAGAACCATTATTAAATAATGTTAGCTACATAATAATTTTATCATTGGGTTGAAAAAATGTTCTATTTTAAGAAATGTAGCATGCCTATTGTTGATAATTAATGAATGAATCAAAAAGCTTAGTAACACAGCGCTTAACAGGAATTCAGTGACTGGAAAAATGAAATCTATATCAATTAAATCTGGCAGAATCTCCTCTTCAATAACTGTTCAAGTGCTGAGAAGGGTAGTCTAGATAACAGCATGAAAAGAGGATCTCAGTATTATTTTTCAGGACCTACCTATTAAATAAAATCATAAAAGGCTGAAAATCTAGTGAAAGAGTATTATAGAAAAACAAAATACTTAAAAATAATAATAAACATCACTATCAATTTTGGGGACAGAGGGGTTTTTTTAGTCAAATAAAGGGCTTAATTGTTGCCAGTGATTCATCTATACATGACAGATTTCTTATTGCAAATTGAGAATGCAATGCTACTTTGTTGTGAAATTTAGGAAATGCAGATTTTTTTAAAGAAAATGATAATAACATGGGTTTTTTGCAAATGCTACGCAGAGACATTTTCATAGTAATCATGCTGAAAAAAAAAAAAAATCACTTTAAGCACTTCTATTTTTTCTGGAGTTTTTGTATACAAGAATTTCTTTCCAGAGTTTTGTATCCTTCCTTAGTCTTCAAGAATGGTCCATCACAATAGCACGTACAGTCACTGCCTACTTAGAGCTAGCTCATAACTGACCTTCAATGTGTTGGCTTCTGCAGGGTATTTGGATGGATACTTATCAAAAAAGGGAAAATACCCACATTTCTTCCTATTAGGTGCGCTGTCAATTTGAGCTCCTACATTTTTCATTGTTGAATGATTCAATGTGACATGTATTACTATACTTTCTCTTCTCTGTTGTCACTGAATATTTCAGCAGCTGCCTAGATCAGCATCCTATAAATCTTAAAATTTGCACTTCTCCAATGTCATTCTGACATTGAGAGTGTCCCCATAAAGAAGTTAATGTAACATGTAGAATTAAAATACCCCCCAATTAAAGCCTCTGTGAGACCACGCGTTCAGATCAGAATTTACAGCTTCTAACACATCACTAAGCCAAACTAGTTCCTTAAATTCTCTAACCTCTGGATGGAATTTACTTATTTATTAGTAACAGCATGTTCTGGCTTTTATTGCATCTACTTAAGCTGAGCAGTTCTACATCTGTTATGGTTGCAGTAAAGTTGTTTGTTAAATTTGCTAAAACCACTGAACACAGATCCTTTACTGCTTTGGGGTATATTGTTCTTTAATTTGTTACTGTCTGCGTGCTAGTGCATTTGTAAGGCAAACATTTCTCGAAGTTTAAGAACAGGAGGAAATAAAAATGTTCAGTACAAGCTAAATGCGTTGATCTTCAGAAAATGTGGAAGTAATTGTTACAAGGTTGAGTAGACCTGTGAAGACCTATCAAACAGATATAGTGGGTGAGAAATGAAAATATAAAGGGTGATGTTTACTGACTAATTAGTCAATTTATGGCTTGGAATTATTTTTCAATTGAAACTTAAACTTTATCTCTCATCTTAGTGTGTATTAAAAATCTAAAATTTACAGAATGATTCAACAAAGGCATCACAGACATGAAAGTTGTGGTATCAAGTGATCGAGGAAATGTCTAGGAAGACTTCAAACACTGACCACCTGTGATGTAGGTGGTGTTTCTTCTCTACTTTTCCATCACCTTAGAAATCTTGCAGTTTGATAATTTGAGGGGAAAGGAAAGGAAGAACAAATGAAAGGTACAAGGGGTTTTTGTTCTGTTTGCTTTGGTTGTTTGGGTTTTTTTTTAATTTTTATAGAGAAAAATTAGTATAACAACTGTGATTATAGATTTTGAATGCTCTGAATATAAAATATATTATAAAGCTAAAATCTTACCACAATGTGTATATAATTTTACTAATTGCTCTGTCAGCAATGACAGTGAGTCAGTATCTCTGTTGGACTATATCATTAGGAATATTGATCTCTTCTTTTGTGTATGGATTTCAATAGAAATGTGTTAGGATTTTCTTTATATGTTTGAACACTTGTATTTCTGATGCAAAAGAATTATTTTTATCATTCCAGATTAAAGTAAAATGCAGGTAAACTGTGCATATTGTATGAAACAAAAGCTGAGACTGTGTTTTTCTTTCAACTTCTAATAACTGCCTGTCTTTTCTGTGATTTTTCAGTTGTTTATTTTGTTCCAATCAACTGTAACTAAGAAATGCAAAATAATTACCATTCATATCAAATTGTACAAATACACATGACATTTTTAAAGTTAAATAAGATGAATTGTATTTAATATATAGGACTATCTTTATGTTAAATACATAAGTGACTCTTCATTAAGTGTTTCAAATATTTCTTATGATTGCAAAGATTAATCTACTTGGTAAGCAGGAACACACATGGCATGAAAAGTTCAAGGCATTAACTTAGGATTCTTTAGGTGGGAAGGAATTTTGGGAGACCTTCAGTCCAACCTTCTGCACAAACAAGATGAGCTTCAATATCTAAACAGGTTCTCAGGGTATTTTTGAGACATCATTAGAAACTGGGCATGGAGACTGCCCAGTCTCCATGGATAAATTCATTCCACTGTTTTATTGCCTTTCTTATGATGGCAAAACCTTTCCTCATATCGTCTGAATATCTCTTTCTTGAAATTATGTCCACTGCCTCTTATGTAGACCCCCTTGCCCCCAATACATATTTCACTGTGAAAAATACATCCCCCTTCTTTTTCAGAGACTCGTAGGTACCTCTGAGGCCATTTCCAAGGGTTCTCGGTTGAAAAACCTCTGTTGCCCAGTCATTGCTCTTGGTACTACAGCTCCAGCCCTGACAGTCTGTGACATTTTGGTGTACTTTATTACTGTCCTTCCTTTATTAGGGGGACTCTTATGTTAAGACATGATTTTTGCAAGAAGATAATCAGTCCTTTGATCTCCTGCTAATGCAATTGTAGATGCTGTTTGCTTGCTTTGCTGCTAGGCAAGCTTCTGGCTCACGTTCAGTTGACTGTTGACCAAAGTATCAGAATGCAGTGTTGTTGTTGTCCCTAAGTACCCACACACTGTTCCCAGATAGCATTTTCCTGTTTATGAATAGCAGATCCAACTATGTTTGACCTTTGGTTCAAGCAATATCAAACAATTACCCTTCACAATCTCAAGTTATGTCTCAGAGTGCTTGCAGCCCCCATGTACCTCTTCAATATGTATCAGAAAGGTTGAAAATCCCCAGCAGTCCCTGTGATAGGACAAGGAGCAATGGCTGTAAGTTGCAGCAGAGGAGGTTCCGCCTCAACACAAGGGGGAACTTCTTTACTGTGAGGGTCACAGAGCACTGGAACAGACTCCCCAGGGAGGTCGTGGAGTCTCCTTCTCTGGGGACTTTCAAGGCCCGCCTGGATGCGTTCCTCTGTGATCTGTGTTAGATAGTTTTGTCCTGCTCCGGCAGGGGGGTTGGACTTGATGATCTCTTGGGTCCCTTCCAACCCCTAACATCCTACGATCCTATGATCCTATGAACACCTCTGTTACTATCTTTCCTTATTGCCTTGATCCTAAATCCATTTAATTCACCATACAGACTTGAAACTGATTGCTTTTGCTCTTCGGCTGTAAAACACAAATTGAATTCTGTTTAATCATTCAGGGATTGCATTGAAGAATATCTTATAAATCAAATTATGAGCATTTTAATGTTGGGGCCCCACTTCAGTATTTCCCCCAAACAAATGATAAATGCTTACTTCTTCTCAGCAGGGTCAGATAATTAAAAAGGGAAAATCTATTCAGTGCCCTAATTTTCAGGTTAAACTTTTCAAGGGTCAAATGGCTAATGTAATCAAGGATGTAGAAGTCGAGACAATAAAGGGTTTATTGCGTCTATATAGATCGTGAAGTACATACATACTTATAAGCAGGGTGTGCTGAATTTGTATAATTTACTAATTTATCTGGTGATTTATAATTTGTTCTCACTTTGAATTATGCATAAGCCAGTGAGAAGTTGGGAAAAAAATTGGTTTTTTGAACTCTTTCTAATTTTAAATTGCAGTTAGTTCAGTCATTTCTATTTGCTTTTTTTCTTGTTTATGAACTCAGAATATATCTGCATAGGAAAACTTTCACAATGCATTTTATTCTTGTATTTCCTAGTTTAGAGGGCTAGAATCATAGAATCATAGAATCATTACAGATTGGAAGGGACCTCAAAAGATCATCTAGTCCAATCCCCCTGACACAGCAGGATCCCCTAGACCAAGTCACACAGGAACACATCCAAGTGGGTCTTGAACATCTCCAGTGAAGGAGACTGCACAACCCCCCTGGGCAGCCTGTTCCAGTTGCTCCGTCACCCTCACCGTGAAGAAGTTCCTTCTCAGGTTGATGTGGAACCTCCTATGTTCCAGCTTACAACCACTGCCCCTCGTCCTATCACTACATGACACTGAGAATAGCCCAGCTCCATCCTCCATTTGTAGACATTAATGGGGTCACCCCTCAGTCTCATCTTCTCCAAGCTAACGAGATACAGCTCCCTCAGCCTCTCCTCGTAAGGGAAGTGCTCCACCTCCTTCATGGTTTTTCCAGGTACTGATTTTACCTTGTCACTGCTGTTCAATGAAAATTGAATCATTAACTGATAGTGACATTCTTGTTATAGTTTAATACAGGGCTTTAAATATTGCTAGCAAGAAGACTCTTTCATCATTATTAGGTACTTTAATTCACAGAAGTGACTTTGTACACTTAATGCTGTTTTTAAGGCGTAAACTAAAACATTCCTGGCCACCCTGTGGTTTGTACTGTTTTTCCTTTTGGCAGTGTGGAAGGCAGTGACCCTTTCAGAGTGGCTGTCCCCCTGCCATGTATGGGGTTCTGAGGTACACGCTGACAATGAGGGCAGGTCCCTGTGGACCAAATATGTGACCTCTGTCACTTTCTTTCCACAGCACCAGCACAGAACGTTTTTACATAAGGGAATTAGGTGCCAGGTAGTCCTCTGTGCTAGTTACCTCTGGATACTCATCACTTTGAATCAAAAGTGCTTACAGAGCCTAGACCATCCCTCCACTGCACGGACTCAGCCCTATTTCAACGGGGCCTACAGAGGTTGGCCATGGAAGTAGTGGCATCAACTACCCAAAGTCCCCATATTGCTGCTTTCTGAAGCCTCTTTTCTTGGTTCACATAATTAATAACATCTAGCAAGAATAGTAAAAAAAGTGAATTCAGTTAAACTAGCTATTTCTTTGCAAGTTCTAAGAATAATTTTCAACTAGGATACTTCAGTATTCCATCACAATACAATACCAGAAAAATACCAGTGCTGGAAAAGTGTGACTTCAAGGGTTTAATAGGCTTTGCTGAATTTTTTATTTTTTTTAATTTTACGTTTCATTCAACAGCTCCCCTGGGTTTAAAACTAAATATTTTGTAAATTTCATCCAAGCCAATCCCAAGTTTGCTCTGCTTTCGCTCTAATTATACCTTAGACCTCAAAGCAGATATGTCAGTTCAAGAAGTGCTTCTTGACATTATGAGCTGCTAAAATTACTGTGAATCACATACATGAAAAGTAAGTGTTTTCCTAATGAATACAATTATGACCCTGAGATTTCTCATTTGAATGTTCAGGTACGAATTGTGAAATGATGATGTCTGGCACTGTTACAGTTTGGTTAGGTGGTTCATTAAAACACGACAACTCACAGAAAAGTTTCACAGTACTAAGTGACCAGGCAAAAATTCTGCATGAAATGGCTGGTAAAACCTTGTAATGTCCCTGGCTGATTATAGGAGGGAGTGACCCAGGTTTGCGGATTTGCTTTGGTTGGAGAGATTTGCACGATAGGAGCATAGAAATTCTGCATAGAAATCGAGTTTACTAAAGTGACCAGATGCTAAACTCTGAGAGTACAGAGATCACCAAAGTTACCTGACGCCAAACTGAGAGACTAGAGGGGAGGAAAAGAGAAAAGATAGATAAGAGGTTAGGTCACCACTCTGTGCGGCAGCAGTGCCTGGCACACTCTAGCCTCCCCTCGGTCTTTTGTTCTGTAGATCTTTGGAAAGGCCTCCATTTCTCTGGCTATATTTGTAGCCAGTTTCTTGAGTAGTCAGCTTCATGGTTGAAGGACGGTGGTGGTAGGTGATTGATCCCTGTTCACTGTGTAGATTTTTGGTGTCTCTGGCAGTCCTTTTTTGAGTTTCTCAGGATGGTTTCAACCTGGGGGCAGGGGGCTGATGGCCACCCTGTACCATTCAAATATTTCCTTTTATCCTCTGCTGCCAGAGGCATTTTTCTTGACCCCCAGTCAGTATGGGGGACTTTGTTCTCAGAGGCTTAGACAAAACATTAGCAAGTAAGTCCTTGAAAGACGACAACTTATAGCATTCTCACTGCTTAAGCAGTTTTGCATATAGAATGGCAATGTCTTAAAGCCTGTTTGTTCTGCTCATAATGCAAAGTTCTTACCTCTTCACCAGGTGCAAGGCTCATCCTCTCCTCTCTGTTCACTATGTTTGAGCCATTCCACTTGTTGTTAATCAGAATGTAAAAGGGAACCCACTGATGTGAAGAATGATGGTTGCTAAATTATTGATGCTCAGAAATCTTGGCAACATGGAAAAAAATAGTATATTAGAATTTACCAGGGGAGCAGTAGAAAGCAAAGCAGTAAGTTTATTGTGCCAAAGAGCTATATATCCTGAATGCTGCATAAAGTTTGGTCCATTCATCTTTAATACGTTACTTACAAACTAGAAAATACACAAAGGATAACCTCAGTGATCAAAGGTGCATAAAGGCTTCCATACAAGTGGAGTTTTAACAGAGAAAAGTAGAATGATTAAGTTCGAAATATCGAATATATCAGTGTGGTTATTTCTGGTTTTATATTTGGACCAGTGTTGCAGTCTGACACACATTCAGACTGTACACTTGTCTTAGGAAAAATTAGGTGGAACAGTTCAGAAAGAAATCAAGGTCACCAATTAGTGAAACAGCAAAAATCACCCAGAGCTTCCGTGTTTCCCATGTCCATCCTCTACAGCAGTGCAGATGCGCTCCTCGAGCCACTCCATGGTAGTATTACTGAAATGTTATCCCAGACTGCTTTATCTGTTCTCACATTTGTATTCCTACAGAAATAGATATGACTTTCAGAAGTTAAAAGAAATCTCATTCAGACATCATGATATTTTACTTTGGAGACTGCAAGCCTTGAAGTTTCAGAAGAAATTACCATGTGAGAGTCACACTGAAAGAAGACTCAAATAATTTGGTATTTTTAATCTTAATTTGACAGCAAACTTTGCTACTTTTCCAGTGCCCCCAATATGATATTTATGCTCCTGTTTGTGAACTTTGGGGTTTCTAAATAGATACTTCAGTAGCACCTGAGGAGAATAATTTAAAACAATTTTAATATTGTTATATTCTACTTAACACAAGAAAAATGACTTGCACATTCACTGCAATTAAAAAAAAAAACAAACAAAACACCAAAACACCCTGAATAAATCTTTAACTTCTTAAGGCGCCTGCTTCTCAGCTGGACTGGAACTGCTTCCAGTAAAAATATTTGCAGAAATGCATTAAAATTAAATATTGGTCTCTTGGATCAACTTCATTTCTAAAAGTTAAATTTTCTGCTTTAAAAATTCAGCATTCTTATCCTGTTGTATTTCTTTTTCTTCTTGCTTATGATTTTTCTAAATCTGCATTTATTTTTACCTCATGATGATCAGGGAACCATTTTATCTAGTTTCAAAACTATGTTAAGTAAGCAATAACTGTTTAGATCTCCACTTTTTTCCTGCAACATTTTTACAGATTAACTATTTCCTGCTTTATTAGAGTTCTTTACAACTCAGTGCAAACTCAATTTTCATTCAGAATCAAAAGTTTTACCTCTGATGTGTTTTATTAGATAGTTGTGAGCTGCCTGCAACAAATGATCCAAACACACCCTTTATATATATTTAAAAGCTAGCTCAGTTCCACAGATGTTAAACTGGAGATTATTTCTACACTGGAGTTACCAGAATACTCTTCCCCAGTGTATAGTAATAATTCAGGACAGGCTGCTGCTTGAATCAGAGGCAATCTGGTTCATAAGTTGAACAAGGAAACCAGTTAATAGAAAAAAATACCAGAACCAGAAGACAATGGAAAATTTCAGCCCCTGACTGACAGCTGCTATAAACCATCTTTGAAGTTTCTGAGATCTTTTCTCCCTGGTACTAACTAATACCCAAAAATGCCAAAACTGCCAGTAACAGCTTTAAATGTGGAGCATTAAAAAAAAAAAGGTCATATTAATATTAATATGTGCACAGAGTATCCATTTGGCTATAAAATGCAACTATTAGTATGTTCTCTTTTGAGACTGTGCTTTATAGTCCTATACATTGTCATCACTGTTATCATATAAAGTGTTAAATTTGAGACCCACAGAACAATCTGATTATGTGACAAGACAAAAGTATAGATTCCTAATTTTATCTCTAAAAGTAGAACAAGACCAATCAGAAAACGTAATATGTGGAAGTACACACTATCCATTGGAAAACACAGTTCCCAGACCATCTAAACAGAAATCCCACTGGGATCTTGGTAATAAACCTTCCTCTATAGTTAAACAGTTTAATGGATTTGGCAGCTCAACAAAGTTCATTTCTTTCTGAGTCTAGCAGGCATGTTTGTTGGGTTTTTTTTTCTAATTCCATGATGTAGCTCACACTGTCCTCACATAGAGGGCAGATTATGTCTCACTGTGCCAGACCCATATGCCTTTAGAATAAATTTCCCCAGAAAAATTTAACTGACTAATGTCCAAACTGTTACAATAACATTTTTATTTGTGGTTGGGGAAGACCAGCAGATATTAGTTTGTCATTGTGTACATATTCATCAACCAGATTGCACACCATTGTCATGCTTAGGTTGTTAAAGACCTATATTAAAACTACTGTTGCCGACATCAAGTAGCCTTCATTACTTTTTTCCTAAGTGTGCACATATATTTATGAAATGTTTATTATATGTACTATAGTGTGCCACTTCTAAAGGCAGCATATTTTGAAAGGCGAACAAAGATCCAGCACATATAGGAACAAGGAAGTATTTTCCTTTCTTTCATTACAGCTCTAGCATATCCTTAATTAAGCTGTACAACAGCAACTTGTAGTTACAACAATAAAAATGTTAATATTTTTCTTTCTGATACTGTGTTAATCCATGGAAATACATTCAACATCAGGCAGTCTTATCACAGAATCACAGAACATCAGGGGCTGGAGTATTTTCATATTTCTTTGCAATGGAATCTGTCTAGAAAAATATAGGAAACATGCATATTGAATTATCTTAATCTGTTCTGACAATTCTTAATCAGTGACAATAAGTCTGCATCCTTTCATAGAACAAATATTTGTGCATATGGGGGAAAAAATGCAATATATATAAAGACCCTGATGTGCCGAAGCTAGATGAAAAATGCCCTCGCAGGGTTTTATCACACTTACTTTACATACCATTAGGGTACCCCCTTTAAAAATGCAAACAAGAATGTTATGTATATTCTCTATAAATTCATATTACTACGTATGGATTTCTATGTCACAGATTGTTGTACTCATCATATGGTTTAAAAGCTGACAAGGATTTGAGAGTTTAATTTATGAGTTTGGGCTTGAAAAGTTTGAAAAAGAAATGTTTCTTGCCTCCCCCACTCCTCACCTCTTCTTCCCCTTGATGATTTCTGCCGTTTTCTTCACTTCTTCGTGCTGGCTTCTATTCAGAGATGCATTGCTGCCACTGAGAGAAAATGTTATTGCTTCTGAAGCTGAAGAAAGTTTATGATGGGTGGAAAGATTCACCTGAACCTGGAAAGACTGGGAGAACTCTGAATGTTTTGGTCAGTGAATCAGAAACCATCCTACTCTTATGCACACATCTGCTTATTATGTATATGATCAGCTTTTCAGGTGGATGCAAGTTTATTATATAAATACATTGCTCCCTACAAATTAAAAAAAAGACATTTTAAATAATGAGTTTTCTTTTTAAAGAAGTCTTCAGACAAGGTGTATTTGCAGAATAGCCTAGGTTTATATGGTTAGATTTCTCCTTCAGCATCCTCCAAGAGCTTGCATAAATGGAACGTAAATTCAAGCTCCAAAATTCAGATAAGTCTCACCTAATTTTGACTCATGAGGCACATAGTCTTATGCAGATTATCCCTATCACAAATGAAAAGAGGCAAGAAACTCCAAACACTGATCCTCCTGCTATAGCGAATAATATGAAAGTCTAGAGGAATAATTTTTATGTGTGGTTGCACCAATTTGTGTATGATTTTAAATACAGAACTGAACTTTTTTTGTAGTCAGATTACAATGCTTGAAAACCCCTCAAGTTGTGCTGTACCAAATGCTTTGAGAGTGGCAAATACTGCATGCACAGGGGTGGCATAAAGTAGGACTGAAAGGATCTCTGTGGTCACCTTATCCAACCTGCTGCTTAAAGTAATTAGACTAAGTAGCTCAGGGCCTTGCCTAGTCAAATTCTGAGTGTGTCCAAGAGTGGAGACCACACAGCCTCTGTGGGCAACATGTCCCAATATTTCAATAGCCTATGTTAAAAAGACAGATAAATAAAATAGACAGATAGATAGATGGATAGATAGAAAGGCAGACTGAGTAGATCGATCAGCCTATTTTTTCACAATTTCCTTTACATGTATGGTAGAAAAAAAAATTGTAAAATATCAGTAAGTCATTTCAGGATTATAATCATAGGATCATAGGATGTTAGGGGTTGGAAGGGACCCAAGACATCATCCAGTCCAACCCCCCTGCCTCAGCAGGACAAAACTATCTAACACAGATCTCAGAGGAACGCATCCAGGTGGGCCTTGAAAGTCCCCAGAGAAGGAGACTCCACGACCTCCCTGGGGAGTCTGTTCCAGTGCTCTGTGACCCTCACAGTAAAGAAGTTCCCCCTTGTGTTGAGGCGGAACCTCCTCTGCTGCAACTTACACCCATTGCTCCTTGTCCTATCACAGGGAGCAAGGGAAAAGAGCCTGTCCCCCCGCTCCTGGCCAGCCTTCAGGTACTTATAAACATTGATAAAATCTCCCCTAAGTCTTCTCTTCTCCAGACTAAAAAGCCCCAAGTCCCTCAGCCTCTCCTCATAAGCCATGCCCTCCTGTCCCCTAATCATCCTCGTAGCCCTCCGCTGGACCCTCTCCAGTAGATCCCTGTCCCTCTTAAACCGGGGGGCCCAAAACTGAACACAGTACTCAAGATGAGGCCTCACCAGGGCAGAGTAGAGGGGGAGAAGAACCTCCCTCGATCTGCTGGACACACTCCTCCTAATACACCCCAGGATCCCATTGGCCTTCTTGGCCACCAGGGCACATTGCTGTGCCATGGTTAACCTGTTGTCCACCAGGACCCCCAGGTCCCTCTCCACAGGACTGCTTTCCAGTAGATCACCTCCCAGCCTGTACTGGTGGAGTTTGTTATTCCTCCCCAGATGCAGGACTCTGCACTTGTCCCTGTTGAACCTCATCTGGTTTCTCTGTGCCCAGCCCTCCAGTCTGTCCAGGTCTCTCTGGATGGCAGCACAGCCCTCAGCCGTATCAGCCAAACCTCCCAGCTTGGTGTCGTCGGCAAACTTGCTGAGCAGACACTCTGTGCCCTCATCAATGTCATTGATGAAGATGTTGAACAAGACCGGTCCCAGCACCGATCCCTGGGGGACACCACTAGTCACAGCTCTCCAGCTGGACCTGGCACCATTGATCACCACCCTCTGAACTCTATCCTGCAACCAGTTCCTAACCCACCTCACTGTCTGCTCTTCCATCCCACACCTCCTCAGCTTGCTCACTAAAATTTCATGGGAGACAGTGTCAAAGGCCTTGCTAAGGTCAAGGTAGACCACATCCACTGGTTTCCCTGAATCTAACCATTCAGTTCTTGCATTATAGAATGCTATCAGGTTAGTCAAGCAGGACTTCCCCTTCATAAATCCGTGCTGACTACTCCTGATAACCTTCTTCTCCTCCAAGTGCCTTGAGATGCCCTCTAGCAAGAGCCGCTCCATCATTTTTCCAGGGACGGAGGTGAGGCTGACTGGTCTATAGTTTCCCGGAACTACCTTTCTGCCCTTCTTGAAGACTGGAGTGACATTGGCTCTCCTCCAGTCCTCAGGCACCTCTCCTGTCTGCCACGATTTGGCAAAGATGATAGATAGCGGGAGGGCAATAATATCAGCCAGCTCTCTCAGCACCCTTGGGTGCATCTCATCAGGGCCCAATAGTCTGGCTCTTCAAACAGTTTGAGAGTCTGACAGGCTAGACTACTGCTTTACGTTTTTGCAGGTGTTTTAGGTATGGCTCTGAGTAATAGATATTGTGACTGCCATCTGGGAGCTGATGTAAAATGTACCTTGCAGCTAGAAACTTCTCATTTTAGACCATTTTGTACTTTTTGTTTCAGTGTAGGCCAAGTATTCCTCATGGAATCAGTTTGGCAGTGCCCAACACACTGCAGAACTGTAAGGATTTCATTCTTGTCTGATCTGGGACACATGTATCAAACATATCAAGCAGCACCAAAAATACCCAGTGAGCTTCTCGGGAGAAATAGGACTCTTTAAACACAAAACCCCATGGCTTGTGTAACATGAAAATTTTTTGTACTGAACTAAAGGAAAATTAATCGTGGCATTCAAAATAAAAACAGGAGTTATGTTCATGACAAGTAAGAAAACATAAATGGAGGACTCTCTGAACCAGCAATCTATACAGCTGTCAATGTATGTGCAAGTTTTATACAGTCAAGGCAGTTACCAGAAAATTAAGTAAAAAACGGAGTGAATGTTTCTCTGAATAAACGTGATATAATCTCACATTGAAGACAAATGTTTTTAAAAGATTTTCTTATATGTAGAGTGCAAAAAGTAAGGGTGATTCTGTGAAGTAAAACTAAAGGCAGCACAATAAAGACCAGGTTGCCCAGTGCCCCATCCAACTTGGCCTTAAAAACTTCCAAGAAGGTGACATCCACAACTTCCGTAGGCAACATTCCAGTGTCTCACCACCCTCACAGTGAGAAACTTCCTCCTAATTTCTAATCTAGGTCTTCCCTTTTTCAGTTTGAAGTCATTGCCACTTGTCCTATCACTACAAGGCCTTGCGAAAAGTCCCTTCTCAGCTTCAATGTAGGCAGGCTGAAGGTTCCCTCAGAGCTGTGTCTTCTCCAGGATGAACAATCCCAATTCTCCCAGCCTGTTCTCATAGGAGAGTTGTTCCAGGCTTCTGATCATCTTCACGTCCCTCCTCTGGACTTGCTCCAACAGGTCCATGTGCTTCCTCTGTTGGGAATTGCAGAGATGGACTCAATAGTCCAGGTGTGGTCTCAGAACAGAGTAGTGGAGGAGAATCTTGACCTACTGGTTGCACTTCTTTTGATGCAGTCCAGGATATGGCTGGCTTTGTGGGCTGTACTCATGCACCGCTTGCTCACATTGAGCTTTTTATCAACTAGCAAGCCAAAATGTGCTCTGCAAGGCTACTTTCAAGCCATACTACACCCAGCCTGTATTTGTGCTTCTCAAGCATGTCAATGTCCTGCTGGATGACATCACCTCCTTCAAGTATGTCAGTTGCATCACATATCTCAGTGTCATCTACAAACTCGAATGGGGTGCATTCAGTGCCACTATCCATTCAGCTGTATCAACTATATCAGAAATAACTACACAGAACCCACTTTTGATGTGTCAAGCACTGTCATCATCAAATTACTATTTTTGCAGTCAGAAACTTTTTGGAAAAAGTCTATTTGAGATGACAGTAGATTTAAAAAAATATTTAAAATTGCCTTTTTTGAAAATAGGTGGTGACTGCTCATTTTCTTTATATTTGTATATGTGTAGAAATTTAACAGCAATTGCAGTGTTGAATGTTTCACAAATAATAGTGAGTCAATCTGCTGACTGCATAGTTTGCTCTGTACTCTGCAGTGCCACCACTGAATTATTTGACTACTACTTAGAAGCATCACACACATAGAATCATCTAAAATCTTCCATCTGGAAAAATATAAACAGGAAAAACAATAAAAATTAAGAGCTTCCCAAAGTGGAAAAAGTATTTTCATTTTAACAGACTGGGACAAGTCTGGTGGTTGCTGAGGTAGGAGAATTTAAGCCTAACACATACCTCTGCTAAAATGAAAAATGTGCATTTTCTCAATGTACATTGTCTCAAAATGACCAGTGAAGAAATACTTGACATGATCCCCATCTCAGTTAACAGCACCAGCTTTTCCACTGGTTTTTGAACTGAGGGTATCTCCAACCTATACCTTAAAACTCCAGGTGTACAGATACCAGACATTAGAAAAACATCATGATGTTTTAATGCACAGTACTGACTGAAATTTGTGGCTTGACCTCCAAGATAATTTCCTGCAGAAGCTAGAAAATTTCATGCTATTAAGATTATGTTTACTGATCTTACATGAGAAGCACACAAGATAAAGAATTGTTGGGGGGTCTATATTTCTAGCAGATTATGAGGTGCCTACTGGTGACACTTCGGCAAGATTTTTGCAGATTAAATGAGACCCTCTTATAGCTAAAATAACAGTAGGCTTTTGCATCACTTTCATCTTGGAAATAGCTTTATGGAGTATAAAAAAACTTCTAATGTAAAATTAGTCTTCAGTGTAAGTTGCACAGCACAGGATGATGCCAGGAGCTTTTATTTGTGAGCACATGTAGACATCTCCAAAGGTGTTTGCATTACCAGTGGAGTCTTAGCAGGTATCTTCAGAAAGGCTTTCAGCATTTACTGGTGGTTAAGGATGGCTCAGAAATTTAGAGGATATGCCTGTGTGCAAATCATATAGTCCCTTACTTTTCAAAGCCAAATTTGTTTCTACTCTACATTTCCATTTCAGACATGTTAAATAGCTTTCTGCACTGTAGAAATCAAACATGAAATGTCAGAGATATTTGCCTTGGTTTCTGAGAGGTCAGCAAGTTATTCACCTTTTTGTATGAGAAATGAAACGATGAAGACATATAATGCCTTACGGAGTGTGCTTTTATGTACAGTACACACAACCTCCCTGGTGACTGTACTTTTGAACACAGTTGTGAAGAAATTACAACAGAATTCAGGAAATATCTGTGTTTGCATTACCAGTGAGACTTTCTGTAGAGAAGCTGCTGCAAAACAGCACCGAATCGCCTAATGTACTGACTCCTTGTTTTGATAACTAGATGCTTCTTTAACCAGTCAATAGCAGCTGAGTCGATAAGCAAGACACAACTAAAGCTCATATTAATGGATTTGTTCTTGTTTCTATAAGAATTTTGCATTTTCTGGAATTTTGTACATAATTTTTAGGAAATATTTCCAGACAAATAGAGGAGAAAATGATTTTTTTTTTCTGTGAGTATGTGGCACTGATGTTTTTCTCTGTCATTTTATTCTGAAATGTATTCCACATAAGAGTGTTACTTCCAACTTTTCTTAGTAATCCCTGTATCAGCAGAATAATATATTTTATCTTTTTACTTACAGACTATTAAATATGAGATTTCTCAAGTATTTGTAAAACTCATTAAATAATACTATTTTGATTATGTTTATAGGCATGTGTTGTTCTTTCTAATAAAAAATATATTTTTATTATTAGATTAATGATAAATTAAATTTAAAACATTAAAATATTTTTAGATTACCAGCTTGACACTAAAAGTTACCTTGATCATAGCAGGTAGATGAAACATACATCAAGATTAACTCCTTCAGTCAAAACCAATTGAATTCCAAATATGAAATGTTTATTATGAAAGCACAGAAACTCCACGTCGTAAGAGTTTAATTATATTTTGTCATAAAAAAATGAAAAAAAGAATCTTTTAATCTACTGCCAATAAATTACTGACAATGCTTTTTTTTTTCTAAAATACTTCTACAATTCTATTCTATGCTACCTCAAAGTTCATATTCATCAGGATAAATTTAACATTTTATTTTATGGAACAACCTGAATATTTGCTGCCAGACACAAGATAAAAAATATTTCTTTTGTTTGCTGTGAGTTCTCTGCAAACATCTGAAAAGTAACATGTCTCATATATCACCAAATTAACGTGATTATACTTAAACTGCACGTCCTGGCTTTAACGGACGTTTTGCTTTGTGTTACTGCTCCCATCACTACCACGTAGATCTTAGAACGACGTTAAATGCAGGCATATGGATCTACTTAACATGGTTTCACACTAAATTGGTACAGTGCTTGATCTTTCCTCTGTATAATGGCACTTTTCTGTTGCCAGCATATTCATGGCCTACAGCTGACTGCTTTTATAGCTTTTAATTAAAATCTGAAGTGGAAAGTGTCTATTAGTCAGTGTGTGAAACCAGTCACAAAGAAGAGGTTGTACAAACCTTGCAGAAGATGAATAGCGGTTACATCACTTTTCCCACCTTTGTCTTCATGATGAAGAGAAGCTAATTCAAGTTAATTATATCAAAGTGGGAGGTCTGGGAGGCAGGTCTATTTTGACAAGTGCCTTCAATTATTAAGGACCTACAAATAAATTTACCAGCCAGGAGTTTTATCAATATTTTATTGGCTTTCACAGACTTGTTAGTGCATCTCTCCTACAGTTTGTGGGTTCATATTTATTCATATGGTTAATTTTCTTTTAAATTGTCAGATGACCTTGTATAACATGTTGCAGCTTTGGATTTTTTTTTTTTAATCTAAATTGTAAATCTTCATAAGGCCTGAACTGAATCTGAAGAATGTTAATCTGTCACACATTCCATAATACATTTCCTTGAGTTTCTGTACCTTATATGTGTGTTTGACCACTACATAGATAGTTTCAGAGCGTCTTCTTATGAACAGCACTACTTTGTCACAGTAAATGAGACTGAAATTTGTCTCATTTTCTTGTAGACATTTCCTCTTCCAATTCATAAGAACACTACTAAGACACACACAGATTTGTAGTAATGTAAGAAAAGTATTAATGGACTTTAACTTCCTTTGGTATGCAAGCTTTTAGTTCTGTCTTGGAAAGAAGTTTAAAAAGAAAGGGATAAAACCTACTCCGTATTTTTACATTGCTTCAGCTTTCAGGTTCACACTACTGTCTCCTTTTCATTAGTCTGCAAATAGCTGCCTGCGTTCTAATGCCTTTCTTCTTCCACAAATTCCCTTTGTCACCTTTTCTCTGTTATGTTACTTCCCCTGTGACATATTTATATGTTTTTATTCTAAATGTTTCTATATATTATTATTATAGAAAGCAGGTTTTCTGATTTTGCTTTGTAATGTGAAAGGAAATTGATTAGCCGTGGTCTACGATGCGTTCACTAGAGATCTGCAAAGAGTTCAGACACACAGCACCAACCTTTCATACAACCATTTCTTCCTTGAATTAAAAAGAATGCATTTTTTTTTTAAATAAAATAGTTTTATTAACCAACCAACCAGATATATCCTAACTCTGACTTCTTGCATGGTCACATGTTCATGAACATATATATCTTCAAAGAAGGGAATGTCTTCCCTAGTCATTTTGTCTTATTCTGGTATCTTCAATGGCAAATCTAGTATAATTTTTACAAGAACTTAAACAATAGTTTTCCTGAACATAAAGATACACAATAGTGTGGATGCAACATAAGCCATTAGGAGTTGATTTAACAGACAAAGAAATCGAGTCTATCAAATATCAGTATGGGTTATTGGCATTTATGTACTAGAAAAAGTTATGATTATGATTAATGTCAGGAAAAAAATAAAGCTTCCACTTGGAACTTGTGATGGTTTAAAAACCTAAATATACAACAAATGTGAAAGTGAAACCTTCAGTGTATTAAAATTACTGAGTTTCAAATCATTTTTTAAAAATAGTTTTATAGGGAAATACCTTGTAAGTACTGAATTTCAATTACTGATTTCCATGATTTTTTTCACATTCAAAAAAAGTATTTCTTTGATTGGACAACATAAAAGCTGAAAGTTTTTCAACAGGACAGGTGGTAATTAAATTGACCTAATTCTTGGTAGAAGGACTTTAGGAAGCTGAGATTAAGAAATATTCATTTATCTGACAACAAGGTTACGCCAAATCTTTATATAATTCAAAGTTGCTAAAGTTTAGTTTTCTTTTCTGGAAGTCAAGGAAGTGTTGTACTGGAGTCCCAACTCAGTCTGGTGGTCTGAAGAGTGCAGAGAAGAGCCTGAGGCTTTTTGTCACTTGCTTAAAGGGCTCTTCAGATGACTGCATCAGAAGGTTGTTAGTTTTCAGAATGGGTTTACGCAGATGAGATTAATTAATTAACATTCTTTATTTGAGAAAAATTAAGAATTAAAAGTAGACAACTAACATGTAATCAAAAAACCAACTAAAAAAGTCCCCAAACAGAGCAACAAAACTTTGTCATCTTATTTCACATCACTAATCAAGACCACCAGAGTGTTAACACTTTGATCTGTGAACTGCTATTTCAATTCTTTACAATTTTTTTACCCACTCCCAAGTTTTTTGTTGTTGCCCATCTTCAAGAAGAGAATAAACAAAAGAAAATCGTGGAAATGCATAAGCCTCTCCACTATTCTGCATCTGGCACAGAAGCAGTTCTCAACACGCTAAATGAGGAATGAGGTTATATTTATAGCAGGAGTTAAGTAGAGTTAGTCCATCTGGGAGGACAGCTTTGACGTGTGTAAAATATCTCAGACACTGAAGATCCAGGACTGTTACGGGTGTTTATTATCAAGATGAGTCTGTTGTGTTTGTGAGCACAAAGAAGCTACTGTGCTGGTAACTCAAGAGGGATTTAACGATTGCATCTTTGAAATTGCTGTGTTTTTTATCAACTGGATTCTATACGCAACATATTTCAAAGGAGTGTGTTTTGTAGAAGGTGCTGCAGTGGCTGATAAGTGAATACTTTGTGCATTCTCACAGAATGCAGTCTTAAAACAAGCACTTGCTGCCAGGCAAACTTTCCTCGAATTACAGACTATCACCGACAATTGTCAGCGAATGCCAAAGAAAAAGGATGTGAACAATGCCTACTCTACAAAAAAGGCCCAGATACAGTCTTTCTACAGAAAATAAGCTAAGCTTTGCTTTCTACAGACAATTTATTTTAAACTAGAAGGAAACTAAGGAAAGAAGTATGCTATATACTACAGGCCTTTAGGCAGTGTGCTCTGTTAATACCATTAGTTTCTTAAAAATGTGTTTTCTAGCTCATAGTTTTGACCAACTCCAGGAGTAGTTTTATAAAGGAAAATATGAAACCTGCTATGTTGTCAAATGCAGAGAACTTCTCGGAAATAAAGAGAGGAAATGTTTATATTCCATTAATTTATTTAAATTGTAATCTTTGTAGTTAGTATATGTGATATACTAATTTCAACATTTTGAGAGAGAAGTATTACACAGGCTGACAGTGTCCCTTTGTCACGGGAGTCACGGGGAAAGGGCAAAAGAAAATAGTTTCTGTTCAACAGACAGCAAATTTATCAGCAGTAGCTTTCATTTTATGTGTTTCATGTGTGACCTGTTGTGGAAAATCACTTTGTTCTGTGAAACATCCGTGACATATTGCTTAGGAGAGATGGATTATTGCGTTACATGTATTTTGTTATCCTCCGTTGGTTTGGTGCCAAACAGCAACATTTGGAAACATACATGGGACAAGCCCAGTCCCTGTGACATTTTCCTCTTCCTCCATCAAGTACAAAATAAGCAGTAAACATTCCTTCATATTGACCAGGAACAATTTTTGTAGCAAAATTTTCTCCATTTGCTATACTTTATTGTATAATGGCTTTATTTTGTTCTTTTTCATATTGGCTAGTTCCAGGCCCTTCGTGACAGATATCAATGAACATGCCATAAGCCTGCTGAAGATTTTAGGATTTATCATGCACTTGAACTAAGAAAACAGCCATCTTTCTGCTTCATTTTATGAAGTGTCACTGTGAGCCCTGGAGCTGGATCGAGCTGAGTATTTGTCAAATTCCAGTGGTAGATGCTGCAGGTAAGCGACACAAGCAAAGGTGTCATGCAGCAGGAATGCCCAGTGATCCCAGGCAGGTCTGAGAAGGGAGTGTTGACTTGGACACTTATGACAGGACATCGTCCAGACCCTGTGTGGAGGTTGGCCTGGTGTCAGTGCTGCACATAGCAAATCCATTGCAAATGCAACTGGCATGTGCCCAGTGGGCTACTTCATATGCCAACTACTGTTTCTGTGGGAGTGCTTTGGCTTTTGTGGTGTGGGCTTTTTGGTGGAATTTTTTTGTTGTTAATTCTGCTAACAACTGTTGTCTTTTTAGCAATATTCACTGAAAGGCAGATTGACTGGTTTAGTATTTTCTTTTCTTGCTGTGAAAACTTCAGCTTGTCATTTTAATTATGAATGTATGGGGCACACATATACAAAGCAAACTGTGTCTAAAACTGCCTGGAACACTTCATACTCTATGGCTAACACATATCTCAGTTAGTCATTTGTGCTGGCTATTCATCAAAATGAAAATTAAATGCAGTTGGTTGTTTAGTCACTTAAGCATTGTTCTCATACTGTCACATAAGCCTTACTGTCAAAATGAAAATGAATAATAATTTACTTCAAGGCATGTTAGTGGCATCAGATTTTAATGGCAATATTTGCCTAAACAATGTATGTGCCATCAGGTGGCCATATGACAGTTGCATACTGAATAACTACATATTCTAATAAATGTATACATTAATTTAAAGCATATTTTTAATTCACCTGATTTTAGACAGCCAGACCTCTGCCCTTTTTATTCCATGGACAGTATTTGCAATAATAGATGTTGTGCACATATGAATAATCTCATGGTGATCAGTGAGGTTTTCAAAACATTCTACAACCCTGGTTGGCGTATTACATTTAACGATGAGGAATTAAAAATGCTTCTTTTTTCCAGAGGTACATATACAATTACAAGATCTGGATCTATTCAGATTGTATCTGTAAGAACCAGCCAAATTTCAGTCATACTCTTTCTCCCCTGTGGCATTAGAACATATGTGGTCTCTGCACTATTCCAGTTCCACCAAATTACTACTCCACTTAATGCAGGGACTTAGCGATTGTAATCACAGAATCATGGAATTACTGAGAAAAGATCTCTAAGGTCATCAAGCCCTGCCTATGACCTACCAACACCACACCCTATGCCATTCCAATGTTGAATCACCATTTCTTGAGGAAGTGCTTCCTAATATCAAACCTAAACCTCCTTTGGTGCAGCTTCAGACCCTAACTTCTTGTCCTATCACTAGCTGCCTGGGAGAAGAGCTCGACCCCCACCTATCTACAACTGCCTTTCAGGTAGTTATAGAGTATGAATAAGTTTGTAACTGTGTAAAGATACCTAATATCCCAATCCTATTTATTATTTAGATTATTTCCATAGTGAAAAGCACAGACAACAAATTAATGAAATCAAATTCTTTGAGGTCTTTTTGCATGTAAAACTCAGGTTAGCATTAATGTAATTTGGTTGTGTACATCACCTAGGCACGGATAGAAGCAGTTAGTCTTTTAGTGACTTCCTTATACCCTTCGTACATCACTGCTATTCAGACAGTCATTGCTATTAGTGAGTGAATGCCATTATAATGTTTTGCTGTAATTGTGGTCATGAACTGTAGGTAAAATGTCACTATACAGGCAAGCTATTGATACAACAGGCACAGCCAAAAACAGCTTTCAATGCCATTATGGTTTGTTGTACCTATAGGAACAACAGCATTGGTAATGATTCTTGCTGGTTTTTCCTTTAAAAGATGTTATCCTTGCATATTACAAGTAAGTGTGAGAAGCAATTAATAATCTGAAGTCTTGTTGATGGGCAACCTTTCTTCATTTATATGACTAAGTAATTTCTAAGGTGAAGCGTACTACAGTGAAAACCCTAACCTTTTTTCTGTAGAAGCTTGAAACTTCCAGTAGCATCAAAGACATTATTGAGTGAGTTTATCACAGAAGTTCCTCAGGTAACACAGCACTTCCTCAGTTACTTTTTTTTCTGAGGTGAATCCTCTCCTATGGATCTTAATTTGACTCCATTTAATAACAGCTTTAAAAAAAAACAAACAGAGGTGTGAATTTTTAGCATTTATCAGCTACAGCCAATGAGGTTACTGAACTTAGATCTTCACACGATGTGTATTTTAAATCATTTTGTTAAAATAATATATATATATATACAGAGAGGTAGTATAACAGCAGCAAATCAATTCGGAAAAAATTAATCCACTCATTATACAGTTTTTGTACAGAAGTACAAAATCTTTAAAAAGGGAAAGAAGGAAGACCCGGGTAACTATAGACCGGTCAGCCTCACCTCCATCCCAGGAAAGGTGATGGAACAATTTGTACTAGAGGCTGTTTCCGGGCACATCAAGGACAGGAGGGTCATTAGGGACAGTCAACATGGCTTTACAAAGGGAAGTCATGCTTGACCAACCTGATAGCCTTTTATGAGGGTGTAACCAGGTGGATGGATGAGGGCAGAGTGGTGGATGTAGTCTATCTACACTTGAGTAAGGCTTTGACACGGTCTCTCACAGCATCCTTGAAGCCAAACTGATGCAGTGTGACCTAGATTTTCAGGTAGTAAGGTGAATTTTAAACTGGCTACAGGGTAGAAGTCAGAGAGTGGTGGTCAATGGGACAGAGTCTAGTTGGAGGCCTGTATCTAGTGGAGTGCCCCAGGGATCAGTGCTGGGACCAATCCTGTTCAATCTCTTCATTGATGACTTGGATGAGGGATTGGCATGCACTGTCAGCAAGTTTGCTGANCAAGACCTGCCTGGATGAGTTCCTGTGTGACTTGGTCTAGGTGATCCTGCTGTTGCAGGCTGATTGGACTAGATGATCTTTCGAGGTCCCTTCCGATCCATAATGATTCTATGATTCTAAGTGTTTTCAGGCAAGTGGTGGGCAAAATTATGTTTTTTTAAAGAAAATGTATAGAACAACTGTATGAAAACTAGAAGCCTAAGTTGATATATGGAGAAAAAACTAAAAAAAGCCTTTGTTGTGGCATGTCAGACTAGATGGGAAGGGATAAGTGGGAAACCTTACAAGAAGCATAAGATTAAGGTTGTTAGCAAAACAATAAACAAGTGAACGTACAGTTGCATTTTTAAGGAAGGAGAAAACTAACTGAAGGAAAGGCAGTTAGGAAAAGCTTTTAAAATAATTAAAAAACATCAAGAAAAAAGAAAAGATTAAAAGTGAGTACAAAGTAGTAAAATAATCAAAAGAATAAAATGGAGAAAAAATATACCCTCACACACAGCTTCATATCATCTAATATTTCAAGAATGTGGCAAAAATGCAAACTTCTTTCCTGGTTTCAGAAATCAGCCTGTTGAAAGTTAGAGAGGGTTAATACTCTTGGTCTGACTATTCCCTGATTGCAGAGATTAGCATGGCTGGGAAAGTAGTTCTGAATTAAACAATTCCTCTGTCAAACTGTTCCTCTGTCATCTGTAGTGTGCGTTGCAGCAGGGAGCTGTAAGTAGGTAATGTTAGCAACCAGTCTCCCTGGTGAGTAGTGGAACAAAATTTTAGTTAGAAGCTTTATGTGTTCCTTGCCTGAATCCTGGGAGAGACTATTTGTTTCCTCTGAAGCACTTAGCACACTTCTGAGTGCTGTAAAACAATAATTATATATCAAAAAGCTGTAATTAAATTTCATTCATGGTTGTCTGCAAGCTACCTATTAAAATCAGTCCTTGAATATTTAAAAATCTATTTAGATTAGATACATTTTGGCTTCTTAAGTTGTCATTGATTAGGTTAATTGAGATAACTTCTTAAAACAAGGAAGCAGTCTTCAAAAATTGCATTTACTTGATCAGCCCATGAGGGTTAAATTAAAATACAGTAAACGATATAGTGGCAAGTTGTGCGTTTGACTCTTAAAACTTAATTAATCCCAACAAAAAAAACCTCTGCAAATACAGAAGTCAAACAGAGACATTTTTCTTCTCTCTCTTTCTTCCTGTAAGCTCCATTGCCACAGAAGTTGAATATAATTAAAAATAGCAAGAAAACTCTATAGCAAACTTGCTAGTTAGCTCTTTCTTCACTCACCAGCATTTCTAATATTATGTGTATATTTATAAGATTATGAATCAGTAGAAAATCAGTTTGGCACATCATTAAAGTTCTCTTCTTGGCTCCTTTTGTCATGAATAAATCAAGAAACAAATTTTACAGACTGTTTGTATGGATGCCTCATTTTTTTCTTTAAATTTAGCATTACTTGGTTTTAAATGCTGACATTACCCATTTACAATTTATTTATATAGGTTATATATATTACTTGTACATTTATATATGTATTTATGTATGCTATTTATATTATGTGAATTATTTACTATATGGTGTATTAATTCTTAGGAAAGAGGAAGTAAGGAACTTATCCTGAACTTATTCTGGAACAGGTTGCCCAAGTTGTATCTGCCCCATCCATGGAAGTGTTTAAAGCCAGGTTGAATGGGGCCCTGAGTGACTTGATCTAGTGAAGGTATCCCTGACCATTCAGGGGGGTTAGAACTAGATTATCTTTGAGGTCTCTTCCAACCTTACCCATTCTATGATTCTGTGATTCTATCCTGAACATTTCCTCTTCCTGCAGAAACTACACACACATCTCTAAAAAATTGTATCAATGATATTCAAAAGATGTAGTACAATCTTAGAATTATTTAGATTGGAAATTATCTATAAGATCATTGAGACCAACCATTAACCTAGAACTGCCAAAACCACCACTAAACCTTGTATCTGAGTGTCATATCTTTTAATTACATTTTGATATGGTGGCTTAACTACTACTTTGGCAAACCTGTTCCAATGGTTAACAAATTTTTTGTAAAGAAGTTTTTCTTAGTGTCTATTCTACACTTTCTCTGAGGCCATTTCCTCTTGTCCTATTGCTTTGGAGAAGTGACTGACACCATTCTGACCATAATCTCCTTTTAGGCAGCTGTAGACTGCAATAAGGTCTCCTCCCCTCCGCCTCCTTTTCTTCAGACAAAACAACTCCAGTTACCTCAGCCACCCCACATGTAACTTGTGCTGTAGACTTGTCACCAGCTTCCTGACTCAGAAGGCACTTGTAGCTCAGCACCTTTACCTTTCCAACTCATCTAATGCTTTGCAGAACTTGTTTAGTATGAGCAAGTGCTAATAACTTTTACAGACTTTGCAAGAGTTTCATGGGGTTGTTGGAGAGAGTAAGGCAATCGGTGCTACAGGAGCTAATACAGGTTTGCATGCTAATAAAGCATTTTTGGGGATGTCCTTACACTAAGCTGATATAACCATGGAATTATTTAGTATGGAGGTGACTGCATATGAATTACATAATTCATTGTCAGTGCAAGCAGCAAATCTGATGCTTCATAAATAATTCAAGGTTGGTGGACCAAATGTAAGCATTGCCTGACTCAAAATTGGCCACACATTTACAAATTATAACTTCAATGTTACTAGAAAAACTCAGCTCAGTGGTTTACATACAATAGCACATGTCACATAGAAGTAACAAGATTGCAAGAAGTTAAAACCATTCAATGGATTATTTATTTTTTCATTTTACCATGATAGGAACAGCATTTCAAGGGAAGGAGTTGGCTACTATCCTCATTATCATTTTAACAATGAAAACAGTGGTGAGATTTCAGGAAAATATTATTCCAATGCTACGTAGAATCATAGAATGATTAAGGTTGGAAGAGACCTTCAAGATCAAGTACAACCTTCAACCGAAAGCTACCATGATCACTAAACCATGTTTCCAAGTGCCAGATCTACAAGTGTTTTGAAAATCTCCAGGGATGGTGACTACACCGCTTCCCTGGGAAGCCTGTTCCAGTACATCACTGAAAACTTTAGCGCTAATACTGGAAGGAGCACATTCCACAAAATGAGGTTTGAAGAGGACAGCACAGCTCTAGCATCTTTGATGTTTCCCATTACCCGCTTTAGTTATGGGTTAGACTGCCTCTCTGAATAGAAAGCCATGTGAGATACTTATTACAGGACTGAAAAGCTTTTTTAACAGTACAGTTGGTAGATGTGTCTGTTGCAAATAAAGGAAATGAAATAAGAAGCAGCTACATGAAACTACCTCTAACCAACTCTCTTTTCTCCTGGCAAATCAGTTTACACATACTAATTCAGAAACTACTGTGTTCATAGCTTACATCTATTCTTGGTGCCAGGAATCCTTGAACTTGACACTGATTTCTCCAGAGAAATAAGAGGTATATTAGACACTTGAAAGTTACCACGTCTCTGTCTAGATAGTGCTTACCTATGAAGTTATATGCTGCCAATTTAAAGTCAAAGAGATTCCTTATCTTATTAAGGTTAAGCAGGTGGTAAGGTACCTGTGACAACTAGGGTGCTGTGATTTCTTGTTCTCAGCACGTAAACTGTCTTTTCAGACGAAGGTAGTTTTACAAAATTCCTTTCAAAGGCATCCAAGATCAGAAGGATGCATTCTTGAAAGCAAGAACTGACGAGATGCATTTCCCCATTTCCACAAGAAACCACTTTAAGCAAACAGAAACAGTTTTTAATTTTCCATTTGCCTTCTAGTTGGAATTCAGTGTCAGTGTCTTATTAACAGAGAATGGAAAACAAAACCAAACCCACACACTAAGATGTGCATTACAACTCATAGGAGTTTTCTTGGTCTCTATCCTTTTCGTTCAAAATGGTATAAAAATGCATGAGGTTATACTTTGCTTAGCAAATCATTCGGTTTTGAATTTGTTTTGTCATGAATGTGAGAGTGCCACAAGAAAAAGTAGGTTTCAGCTGATTAGCTGCTCATATCTGATTGTCTACACTTCCTGTCTCATCAATGGGAAGACATAAATAGATTTACGATAATATTTTTCTCACTCATTCTAACACAGAGGTCTAAGTTCAGGAAACTGTGATCTAAAGCTACCTTCCTTTCCTCTCCATTCACTGTATAGCAGATATCTGAAAGTAAGCTGAGAGAAATCCAAGTTAAGGTATGAATCCTACAGTTTTAGATTTTAGCTTTTTAGAGCATAATATAATCTTTAAAAAAATACAAATATATAAATGAGAATTGTTAATGGTAAATTGACTTATTACAAGCACATTTTATGCCAGAAAATATGAGCTAATACACTAATATGAGCTAGTGTGTTGTTCCAGGATGATAATAACTTACTAGTTTAGAATTATTTTTATTACTGGAAATGTATAAAACGTATTTTATATTTTATTTACTGATTTTAGGTTAAACTACTGAATCAAAATCACCTGTCAGCCAATGAATCCTACATTTTATAAAGGTTTGTAGAGTATTTGTGTGTAATTATTTACACCTTTTACAGCACAGCAAATTTAGTGCTCCTGTGGCTAGCTGAATATTACTTGCCTGTGTGTTTGGTGTATCAAGAGGTCTAAGTTTTGCATTTCTAGTTAAATATTTGTATATATTTCTTTTTAATACTGGAACTTGCAGATTGTTTGGTTTGGGTCAGATTATAAAAATAAAGATGAGAAGCTCTTAATTAAACCTTGAAAAGACCATATTTCTGTAGATGTTATGTGAGTTTTAAATTATACCACATGAAAATTTTCTTTCTTTTTTTTTTTAAGCTTATCTTTGACTTTAAAAAGCTTCACCTGAAAATGTCCCACATTAATTAGAAATGATTCAATACTGAGCATAAATCTCATAGACAAATCTATAGCACTTACATGACTGAGTTAAAAGTTTCTGAACTGGCATCTTAACAGAAATGCTATTTCAGCCTAAACTGAAGAAGAAATTAAGCTGCTTCTGTAGCTTTTTAAATCAAATAAATATTTAAGTAATAGCAATTAAGTACATCAGTTGTAAAACCTTTCAACAAAGGAACATTAAAGGTAGTGACTGAAATGCAGTGTTGCAGGAAGTGTCAGTAATGAACGTAACTCTCTGGCTCTCTTTCAGAGACACATACGCACATGCTTACGCACACAGTCTGCAGCATTAGTTACTGCACTTATATTCTGAAGAACTGCAAACCTTTCTGAGGCTATTGATCTTCAGACTTTCTCAAATTAAACTACCAAGTATCACTGTGTTCTTGATATGTTATTGATTTTCTTTGGAATGTTTTGGGACAAAAGTGTGACAGAGCTGTAGGACAAATGGAAGCTGTCAGTTTTACTTAGTAGATGACTTGATTATGCAGCAGCTGACCACGATATTTTTGCTTTTTGCTCCAGCTTTCCTTTGAGAATTGAAGCTAAAATGATGGTATTTTTAGGGGTTAAAGTGTCCTCCTGCATCATCAAATCTTTATTGATCTGGTTCTCAACAGTTCTGAGCTCCTCAGTGGTGGAACACTCAAATACTTAGGGGGTTTTGACTTTGCTTTACATCCTTCAGAGACTGGGGGAGTGTGTCTGCGTGACCTGCTTCTTATTCAGAGTCATTGCCCTGATACTGAGTTGTTTCACTCACCTGTAATACTCCAGGTTGCCTTTATAAAAAGATAAAGATTTTTATAACCAGTTTTTAATAAATGTAGTGAGTTCAAGCCGCAAATAAACATAAGGAAAAGCAGCTAGGTCTAGATGAGGTCTCAGATAGAATTGCCAGACACTGGGTAGCTTAGGGAAAAAGAAAGGAATTTATTAAATCTGTAACTATATACAGAAAGAAGAAAAATGTTAAGCAAGTCAGTGTGTATAAAACCAGAAAGTCCATCACAAACATCATCACATATTCTGAGAAAAAAATACAGTGGGAGTTTACTACTATATTGGTCTTTGTATTTTACACTAGAGACCTGGGAAACAGATGTCAGTCAAGAAGAGACAAATACAACCACCCTTTCTTCTTTCATGCTGAGAGACTTGTCAGGTACCCACGAGTCGCATAACATGATCTGCAGACGATGAACCCTCGGCTGTTTGAGACTGGCGAACCCTTCAATTCTTCAATGTAGCATGTCCAGCAAAATGCTGATTGGCCAGGCCTGACTCCTAAGAGCCTGAACGGCATCCTCGAAGCAGAAAATGTGTCTTTTAAAAAATAACCCAGTCTATATTGTTACCAAAGGTTTAAGGTTTCTCAATTCCTTCTGCTTCTTTCACAACAGACAGTTCAGCGAAGCACAAAGGAATTCTCACAAGCCTGTCCCGAGGCTTTTTCTCTCCCCATTACTTGAGCATCCTCAGCTTTTCTCACTGGCAGAAAGGACGGTTCCTCTTCCTGCTGATCAGTAGCTGAAAATGGCAGTGAGCACGTAATGGTGGTGACTGCGTGACCACTTCAACAGGGAGCCTCCCTTTGCTGCAAATGCAGCTGAGAGACAGTTCCCTTCCCGGGGCTTGCTCTCGCTCTCTTTCTCCCTCTCCCCTCCTCCCACTTCATTTACAGGGGAAAGGGGATTATTTTTCATCTCACCGTGCATTGCTGGACACGGCTCAGGATCGCTCCATACATGAAGGAATCAGCACTTGATGGTTCTTGCTACGCCCACTCACTTCTGAAAGCAAGCGGGTACTAAGCAAGCGCGTTCTACAGGACACGGTGGAAGTCATTGCTAGGCCACTCTCCATCATCTTTGCTAGGTCCTGGGGATCAGGAGAGGTGCCTAGAGAATGGAGGATAGCTATTGTTACCCCAATGTTTAAAAAAGGAAAGAAGGAAGACTCAGGTAGCTATAGACAGGTCTGCCTGACCTCCATCCCAGGAATAGGTACTGGCAGGCATAGGACCTTAGGAAAGCTGGTTAACATTAAATGACCACTTTCTTGCATCACAACAAAAGAGTATCCAAACAAGGAATAAGTCAAGGAAGGGAGACAGAAGACCTGCGTGGTTAAACAGGGAGCTGCTGGGCAAACTGAAGAAGAAGAAAGCTTATAAGTCATGGAAGGAGGGGGTGGCCATTTGGGGTGATTATAAGGCTCTGGTGAGGGAATGTAGGGATGCAACTAGAAAAGCCAAGGCCTCCTTGGAATTAAACCTTGCAAGAGAGGTCAAGGGCAACCAAAAGGCCTTCTTCAAATTCATAGCAGGTAAAACTAAAAGTAGAGGTAATGTAGGCCCCCTGCTGAATGAGATGGGTGCCCTGGAGACAGAGGATGCAGAGAAAACAGATATTCAACACTTTCTTTGCCTCTGTCTCTTCTTCTGGGGGCTGTCTTGATATTAAGTCCCAGACTGCTGAGAGACCAGAGGAAGTTGAGCTAAGAGATGAGCCTGTCTTGGTTGATGAAGACTGGGTTAGGAATAAGTTGAGCAAACTGGATGTGCACAAATCCATGGGCCCAGACAGGATGCACCCGCATGTGCTGAGGGAGATGGCGGAAGT
>VXBP01004731.1:72684-86877 GCA_013400115.1 Rhinopomastus cyanomelas
GAGGAGAGGCTGAGGGAGCTGGGTCTCTTGAGCTTGGAGAAGAGGAGACTGAAGGGTGACCTCATTAATGTCTATAAAATATTTGAGGGGTGGGTGTCAGGAGGATGGAACTGGGATGTTCTCGGTGTCATGTAGTGATAGGATGAGGGGCAATGGTTGTAAGCTGGAACATAGGAGGTTCCACATCAACCTGAGAAAGAACTTCTTCACGGTGAGGGTGATGGAGCACTGGAACAGGCTGCCCAGGGGGGTTATGGATTCTCCTTGACTGGAGATGTTCAAGGCCCGCCTTGATGTGTTCTTGTGTGACTTGGTTTAGGTGATCCTGCTGTGTCAGAGGGATTGTACTAGATGATCTTTTGAGGTTCCTTCCAATCCCTAATGATTCTATGATTCTATAATTCTGTGAGAGGCTTTCCATTGGCATGGCACAGAATCCAGTCCATGGCTCTGCCAGCATGCTCAGCTGGCACCATGGCCTGCCATTCCAGCTTTGGGGGGTTGGGCCCAGGCCAGGTCAGGGTCTGCTTCTCAGCCCTCCCCACCCCTACTCAACAGCTGCTACCCCCCTGGCCTCTGGCAGGGAAGGGGGCCACAGTGGCTCTGGCAGTCCTGATTCATCCTATCCTGTTGCCTACCCAGAATTGAGAGGAGGGGATAGAGCCCTGTGTGTATATGTGGGGGAGAGCTCTCACAATAAAAAGGACTGGGTAGAGCAATCAGCACTCTCTTATAATTTAAGCTTTTGCTTGCCCCCAGGACAGGGCACTTGGAAAATCTTCTTTAAAGCAATTTTTCTTTACAAAAGCGAACCTCCAGTTACTTGAAAATTTGGGTAATTTTCAAACCGTAACAATAAACTAATGAAAACTGATCAGAGAAAATGAAATATGAATTCTCTACTACAACTTAAAAGTTCCATCAGTTACATGGATATCGCATGGATATTGAAATGTGATGATCTAACTTTTTCATGTTCTTTCTGCAAGAAGCTCTCTTTACGGAACATTTTGGTTATAACAACTTGTGGTTATTGTTTCAAAAAGCTTTTCCTTGATCACCGTGGAAATAATTTTGTCATCATTAGGATATGCACATTTTTTCATTTAAAAAAATTCTGACATCTCTGAATAAATTACTGTACTTTGATGGAAAAAAAACATAGAATCCACACTGTTGATACTTGAAATTCTTTCTGTAAATACTTGTATTGTTTTGAGATTAAATAACAGCTGTATCTGTTTTATAAGCATTAATTTTGTACCACTGCCCACATAAGCGTTTTTTCTTTCCAGACCGGTTTTGAGATTTGTCAAAATGCAATTTCTTTTGTGTTGTTGGATAAGTCATCGCTTGTTGATGAAACCGTGGAGTAATTTGTACGCAACAGTGAAATGCAGCAGAATCCTCAGATTCAGACATCACAACAGGTGATATGTCTACACCTGTATTAAAAATCTTGAGTATTTTATTTTCCAGCGGTGATGAAATATGCATTGTGTGGAGTACTTGAGTCTGCCAATATGTGACAGAGAGGTTCATACTTTCTGAGGGCTTACAGTGACAGAAATAGCTAATGGAAAGTTTTGTAAATGGAAAAGAATTGCCTTAAGTCTGCCTGAACTGGCCTTGCATTTTCCACAAGAAAAATCCCTCAATACATCTTGGACTTTTCCACCCACAGATCCCCACACAAGGACCTAGGAAATCTTAAAGTGATAGTAGAGTTGTGCAGAAGCTGAGGTTTTAAGTAGCCTGGAGTAAAACTTAAGCTTTGCCTTGTTACCTGCCACGGCACATAAGTGAATATATATGAAAATCTTAGTAGACAGAAAGCATGGAAAAAGATATAATAAGCATAGTCTAATTCTGCAAAAAAAGTAGTACATATGTTTGCAATCTTTTTTATTTTCTTGAATGCTGAAACACTTTGTTTTGGATATCTGCTCTTGTCTACAGAGAGGCAATTTTTTTGTGTTACGTAACTTTGCCTCTTACTCTCATGGTAGAGACTGATATGCTGTGCTGTCAACTTGAAGACTTTATATTTTATTTTATAATTTTAATTAGCTTAACGTGATCAATTTGTCTTACTACAGTAGTGTCTTCCTCACTGTAAACTGTGACTTCTGAAGACTAATCAAGAATACTAAATAGCTGTCTAGTGAAATCATCTAGCAAAACAGACTTGTAAATAACTTAGTTCAAAATGCTACTCTAAATAATGTATGTGCAGTTTCTGAACGTACTTACAAATTTTAACTCTGGATTGCAAGTTTGGACTTAAAGAGCTAGTTGTTCACATATTTCTTCTATGCTCTGTATATGAAAGTAATGCCTTTCTGCCTTTCTTACAAACTAACCCTGTAGATTGTTTATCTTGGGCTACCTTCCCTCTTGCTTCCCACTCTATGCAGTACAGTTTTATGAACTAATGTCAGATAAATGATTTCACACATAAATTTAAACATGTTTAAGCACCTTGTATAACCAGAACCAGTTTCAGAATTTTAGGGGTCATTAAATTTATTTCTTTGCATAAATGCATTCAAGCCAATTAGTTTCTGTATATTTTAACCCCTTTCTGTGATGGATGTCACATTAAGGTATACAATGTCAGTTTTGAAGCTACAGCTAATTCTTTAAATTACTGTTTTACATCAAGACTATTGTTATTTAAGAATACAAAGATGTCACACAATCCAACTGAGTTAATGATGAAATTGTTTAAGTACAAGTGTTGCTAACTGTGCTACACTGAACTTTAGTATGTACAGTTAATTTGTAATGGCTAAAACACATGCTTTTCCAATCCATTCAATTGCTAGGCATGCTAGACATATATCAGCCATTCAGACTCTCAGCCAAACTCATACTCTCTTGCTACAGGGTAATTAATCCTTATCACACATTTCAAAAGGTCAAAGTCAGATAAGAAAAAAGTAAGTTAGTGAAGTATGGTTTTTTTCCTTTCTTTTAGCATTAGCAGAAAGAACAGTTATGATTTAGAATTGCAGCTACATTTAAAGAATTTCTACATAATTGTATTAAAGGTATTCCATTCTCTGTTAACTTCAGTCTTCAAAGAAAAATACTATTCAGGAAAAAAGTCACTGAACCATTCATGATAGTAGAAGTATAACATAAAGGCAAAGTCTAAAAGTATAAACACAGAAGTAATATATTATTTCTTTACCAGTTAGTATTTTGATCATAAAAGTCTTGGACATTCCCCAGTATCTAGATATCCAACCTTTTTTTTCTATTCTTTTGCTTTCTGATGCTTGAACAGTTTCTAAAAGAACAGAAAAATTTCTTCTGACATGTGGTGCTTGGTATATGTTGCTAACCCAGGGGTTTCAGAAGGACTGAAGTATTTCTTTCAAAAACAAAGAGATCAAAATGATGGATAAGTGCAACAGTGAGAGGAGTTTACAATTACTTGTATTTTGGTGGCCAAGCTGTTAATAAAGTCAACACTGAAGAAGATAAAGTGTGCATCAAGAAGGTACGGTCTACTTAGGAAAAGGAATTTAGCTACTGTTTGTGGCTCTTACAAGTGTCCACACATAAAAAACCCAAACATTTTACTATTTAAACTGAAAACTGAAATTTAAAACAAACCCCAAACCATTTGATTTATAAGTAGTCTCCCTTCCCTCAGTAAACAGACTTTACCACTAATCAAAAGAAAATAGAAAACTCTAAGTGACCAACACTTTGTATGTAAAAATAGCTTGAAATTGTGTAGGTCTTCTAAACAGCAGAACCGTGTAAAATGAAAAATGGAGGGGAGCAGTGTTTTAGATATGAAGAAGGGGATGATGGCAAGGTTGCTATGATTACAAGACAAAACAGTATATAAAACAAGGTTACTGATTCTGAAGATATATTTAGGGAGACATTTACATAAAGACAGGAAAAGTTAGATGGAAAGCATGTTAGCATATATAAAAGTGCACAGGATTTGATGTAATGACACTTTGTGTCTACAATAGTATTAAAGTTAATTTACCTCAATAGTTAGATTTACTGAACTGATATAAGGGTCAACAGTGACCACAGATAAGGTGGATTGGTGATCCTTTTAGTTGTTTTATATATTTCTGGTTTCAATATTTTTGCTCTTGTATATATTCAATAGGAATGTCAAACATTTTATTGACACCAAATGCAAAACATAATATTTCCCATGGTTGCAGTAGGGAAAAGTCCAGACCATCCCCCTTCAAACAAAGCAAATTAGCTCCCTCCCCGCCACAGTACTTTCTTTCTTTATACATGAGAAATGATCAGACTCTCCTTAATTACAACAGAGCAATCTCCTTGTACCTGTACTTGTTCTCAGTGGACCCTGCCTTGCATAATGCAAGTGGGAAAATATAGTGTTATAGAAATGCATAATCTTACTTAGGAACAGTAGTTAAAATTTCTTTTAATTAGTTGCAGATCTATTCCTTTCCACATGCACTTGAAGCAGAAAAGAATACTTTCATTTGCAGAAAGCTAGCATAAGTGCTGGTGACCCAAGTATAATTAATGAGCACTGAAGTGAAGAAGGCTTTAAAAATTAAGCCTGTTGATGACAGAAAACATTTGTTACAGGTTAATAATCTTCTGTTGATTGGGTTATTGATGCTATTCCCAAGATGTGAGCATGGCAATTTACAGGCAAATTAATATTTCTTTGTTTCCACTCAAAAAATATTACATCGTGACATAAGAAAATAAGAGGTTGATCTGCCATCTAGGTAATTTACTTGCATCTCCATTCCTATGAATCACAGCCAGGTAATTAATCTTTTACCTAGGAGACAGTACTGGTGATATTAATAGAACATAAGAACAATAATCGTTTTTATACAATGAAAAGAAAGCACCTGGTTTACAGGGTATTAATGCTTTGGTAGAAATATAGAGAATTTTGCTATCGATGTCTCAAATGTCTCATTAATGAATATTATCACCATACATCAAGTGCACAAAGGCACAGATGCAGAAAATTAATCTTTTACTTTAAACACTTTGTCCTAGGTCAACAGGAACTACTAATGTATCTGTTCCCATCTTTCTTATAGGCCTCCTTTAAGTATTAAAAGGTTGCAAGAAGGTTTTCCCAGAGCCTTCTCATCTTCAGACTAAACAACCCCAGCTGTGTAAATGTGTCTTTGTAGAAGAGATGTTCCAGGTGCCTGATTATCCTCATGGCCCTCCTCTGGACCTGCTCTAACAGGTCCATGTCCTCCTGGTGAGGTCCCACCAGAGTGAAGGACAACAGCAGAATTACCTGCCTCATCTTGACGGTCACACAGAATTAGAAAAAAAAAAAAAAACACAAACCAAAAACCAAAGTAATGCCTATTAGAAAAATCAGCATCAAAAAGATATTTCTGACCTTTTCATTTACCAGTTCTAGAACCTTTGAGTCTAGAAGTAGGAATCTGATATTTTCCAATTTTTATTTTTACTTCAGGAGTATATTTTACTTCTCTTGAAAAATCCACAATATATTGGTCAGATGAGGAGGTGTGAAAAATGAGGCTTCTTAGACTTCTACATGAAAAATCCACAAAGACTGCAATGAGGTAAGCTAGATTTTCTCTAGTAGTAAAGGTTGTAGTACAAAGCCTGAGAGATGACATGGCACGGGATATCAAGTATAGGAAGACAGAGAAGAATGTTTGGAGAATGGAAGTAAGTAGGAAATAACAAATGAAAAATGGATGTTGGCCACAAGGTTGGTGGCAGGAAAGCAGGCAGGTCAGTGAGATGTTGAAATATTAGTCCTTTTCCATCATGTCTTTCAGATCATCCGGCCACATTGGGCGAAGATGATAAAACGCAAAATGTTCTGTTTCTCAGTTCTGGCTGGTGCTTTCTAAATGTTTATCAGGTAACACAGTTCAGTGCAGATAATGGCATTTAAAACCAGCTCTTTTTTCTTCTCATCAGTGAAAATTCTTAAAAGTTTTTTTTAAATAATGTCCTTATTAAATAATTATTTTCTATTCACATTTGTTGTTCTGGCTCACATGTGCAAATAAAACTGGTGTGGTTATACATTTCAGAAAAAGCACGTGAAAATTCAGACCTTGTGGAATTTTAGAAGTATTTTATCCTTGCTTTCTCTACATATGATATTCTCCATGTTTTGGCTTAGGAGATCTGAAAGAAAACCTACCCTTAAACACAACCTACTGACATGTTAGATTTCTCATTTAATATTTCAAATTCCATCAGAGATAGACTGCAGTTGAAATCCCATATTATAATGTATTATATTATATTCAATTATATTGTATTGTATTGTAGAAATAGATATCCTAATGTATATACATACTTATATGTAAACATATATAACTTTGCTAAATTATGAACTTGTCTGAGACAGGAAGCCTGGAACAGCCTAGGCATATAAATATAAGATGTATCTTTTCTAATTTTAGACACTTAAAAATTAAGAATCTTGTCTGCGTTATGTTTTTCAAAAAAAACCCCAACCATATTCCTAGAGCAAATTATTCCATATGAAGACAATCACAGAATCACAGAACATTAGGGATTGGAAGGGACCTCGAAAGATCATCTGGTCCAATCCCCCTGACACAGCAGGATCACCTAGACCAAGTTGCACAGGAGCACATCCAGGCAAGTCTTAAACGTCTCCAGAGAAGGAGACTCCACAACCCCCTTGGGCAGCCTGTTCCAGTGCTCTGTCACCCTCACTGTGAGGAAGTTCCTTCTGTTATTTGTATGGAACCTTCTGTGCTCCAGCTTATGCCCATTGCCCCACAGAATCACAGAATTGTCGAGGCTGAGAAGACCTCTGAGATCACCAAGTCCAGCCTCATTCATTCTGTCTATTCTAAAATTGTATGAATCCTATCTTCAATGTGATTCAAACGTTTTCCCCCTCCATTGCAATGTGAATCAGAAAAAAGTGTGTTAGTATAAGGCAAAGGTTTTGTTTGGAATAACACATCTAACACATTTGGCTGTGCTAACAGTTTCTGGAGAATACTGCATTTTGAAAGAGGCTGTTTTGCTGCTTGGAATACAACATTTCTTTAAGTAGCGAAGTCTTTTTTTAATAAATAATTAGGTATAACATTATAATGGAGTCTGGAGGTGAAGACAAACCTTCAGTAATCTCAGGAAGAAAAAACTTTCAGCTTCACAAAAGGCTGGTCACATAGCTGGACCATTTTATATAAATAAGTCTCTCTACCTGTAGGTAATGGGTAAAATTAATATTATTTAGTAGGTACTAGCCGAGCAATGTCTGAACTTAAGTGTTAAGACTTAAGTCTGAACTTAAGTAAATTCTTCAAAGAGTAATAATGTTTGTATTTTTTATGCTTTCAGTAAACAGGTCTCATAGATAATCGGGCTTTTAATTTATCTCTTTTGGATTACTTGTGCTGTAGCTATTGTCTTGTAATCCATTATTTTTTCCAGGAAACATTAATACTTCTTAATGCTACTGCTTGCTACTGGTAGTACAGAGGCTACTACTAGTGTTGCAAATGGGAAGTAACAGATAGATGGATCATCAAATTGTCAGTGATGAAACAATAACAAAATTCAAGGTCATTATTTTTTGCTATAAACTATTTTTCTTTGAAATTTACCCTGGTTCTGAACTAAGAAAGATATTCAGGTGAGTGGGTGATACAAATATGGGTTTAGCTCTGATTTAAGAACTATTCCACCTGTCTCTCACATTTTTTAAATTAGATTCAGATGCTAGAAGATTATACCAGTTAGCAATAAATGAAGCACACTGACACGCTGTTTTGTATAATTAGATGATTCTTTTGATTTCTAACCTTTCGCAGACCTCTTACCGCAGGACCTAGATGCTGGGATTTCTCTTTATGAGGTACACACATACATATATTGCTAGGCCTTAGCAAGGATACTAATTCAAATATCTTACAGTCGTAGCAAATGTACTTGTGTCAATTATAAACAAATTACATAGACAATTTGGAATATGTGTCAGTAAGAAAGACAAAGGCCATTGCTCTAACCATTAATTAAGGTTGATGCATTCTGGCAAAGAGTGGATGGCACAGTTGAACAAATGCTTCAAACATTGCATGTGGTACAGCTTGGTTCTTCTGCTATAGTTGTTTTATACATGTAATATATTTTCCAAAGGGAAACAGAGTCCAGTTACAGCCATTTAATTTTAAGTATGGGTACCTGAAAAACAAAAGCATTGAAGGTATCGTGTTTGCTAAAACAAATGTAATTTGCTTGCTTTTGTGGTTGTATTTTTCTTGATGTTAGTCATTATGAAAATTTATTAACAAGTGGAACAAGCCATTTCATTCATAACGCCTTCAAGTTCTATCATTAAGAGAAAGAAAGGAATTTGAACCATGTTTAGAACTGTTCTTTTCTCATTATTTGAATTATTTATAATTAGCTTATTATAAAGTTAGGTTTCTAAATAAAGGGATAATGGCCACTTACAAGTTCCTAGCTGATCAACACTCATAACAAAAGCCTTGTAATTTAAGGGTGATGGTAGTAATTATTGCTAATTTAAATATCTGCCTGCCTAGAGCTCTGTTAATTTTAAAAATATTAATAATATAATAATTATTAACAATTATTAACAATTAAAAATACAATAATAAAAGTCGCAAGCAATGGGTGTAAGTTGCAGCAGAGGAGGTTCCGCCTCAACACAAGGGGGAACTTCTTTACTGTGAGGGTCACAGAGCTCCCCAGGGAGGTGGTGGAGTCTCCTTCTCTGGGGACTTTCAAGGCCCGCCCGGATGCGTTCCTCTGTGATCTGTGTTAGATAGTTTTGTCCTGCTCCGGCAGGGGGGTTGGACTTGATGGTCTCTTGGGTCCCTTCCAACCCCTAACATCCTATGATCCTATGATCCTATGATGATAGTGTCATGCTCTTACACCATTTAAGTCAACCACGTGACCAGACCCAGTCAGCAGGGGTTCATGAGAGACTGGTTCTGCTTGACAAACCTGATCTCATTCTATGATAAGGTGACTTGCTTAGCGGATGAGGGTAAGCCTATTGATGCAGTGTATCTGGACTTCAGTAAGGCCTTTGACACCACCCCCCACAACATCCTCATGAATAAACTGACTTCTCATAGCTTGGACAGGCATGTACTCTGCTGGGTGGAACACTGGCTGGATGGCCAGCCCCAAAGAGTTGTGGTCGATGGAGCTAAATCTTCTTGGGGCCAGTGACAAGTGGTATCCACCAGGGCTCAGTGCTGGGACCATTTTTGTTCAACATCTTTATCAGTGATCCCCATGTGGGGATTGAGTGCATCTTTAGTAAGTTTGCAGATAACATCAAGTTGGCAGGGAGTCTTGATCTGCTGGAGGGAAGTAAAGGCTATTCAGAGGGACCTTGACAGACTATATTGATGGTCCAAGGATAATTGCATGGGTTTCAATAGTGCCAAGTGTCGGGTCCTGCATTTGGTAACGATTCCATGCAGTGCTACAGGCTTGGGGAATTGTGGTTGGAAAGCAGTCAAGCAGAAAAGAACCTGGGGGTTCTGATAGACAGGAGGCTGAATATGAGCCAGTAGTGTGCCCAGATGCCCAAGAAGGCCAATGGCATCCTGGCCTGTATTTGAAACAGTGTGTCCAGCACAAGTAGGTAAGTAATTGTCCCCATGTACTCAGCACTTGTGAGGACACACCTTGAGGACTGGGTACACTTTTGAGCACCTCAGTACAAGAGAGACATCAAGGTGCTGGAACGAGTGCAGAGGAGGGCAACTAAGATGGTGAAGGGTCTGGAGAATAAATCTTATGAGGAGAGATTGAGAGAGTTTAGTGTGAGGAAAAGAAGGCTTAGGGAAGACCTTATTGCTGTTAACAACTATCTGAAAGGACATTGCAGAGATGTTGGTGCTGGTGTCTTCTCACAGGTAATTAGTGACAGAACCAGAGGGAATGGTTTCAAGCTCTAACAGGGTAGGTTTAGATTGTACATCAGGAAAAAATTCTTCACAGAAAGAGTGGTCAGGAACTGGAATGGGCTGCCCAGGGTGGTGGTTAAGTCAACATCCCTAGATGAGCTTAAAAGATGCTTATAAGTAGTGTTGAAGGGATATGGTTTAGGGGTGAACTTGTGTAGTAGGATTGGTGGTTGGACTCGATGTTCCCAAGGGTCTTTTCCAGCTTGAATGATTTTATAATTCTACCATAAATGGGAAAAGCCAATCCCCTTCTGAAATATTCACAGTATAAAAATTCCACATTTACATTTCATTAAGGCATTCTTTAAAAAGTACCTCATTGTCTGCTTCCTAATTTCTATATTATCTACCTTAGAGTAAGTAATTAAGTAGAAGTCAGTGCATATGATGTGGTGCATGGGTGGGAGGGAAAGAAAGAAAAAGAAATTGGAATATACAAAACACCCAGAATATTTAGGTATTGACAGCTACCAGAACTTTCTGAGTATTTAGAAAAAATACAAAATAAACCAACCATAAAGTTAATAGGTGTCAACTTCACAGAACAGTCATTAAATGTATAATTTAATTATGTTTTGTGTTATTATATTAATTGACAAAATACATTCTTGTCTTGTTATCTGTTCCAGGATAGGCTACAATTTGTAGCAATTAAACTCGGCACGGACTTCAAAGTGATGGCAAAATGAAATCCTTTCATTTTTTGTTTAAAGCGCTTCTTCTTAATTAATCTCGTCTCCTCCTCTCTTCCTTTTTTATATACTTTGTTATCAGTACAAGATACACTTAGCTTAACACTATTGGTTACAATAACATTACCTAATTCTTACTCTTGAAGTTTATTGGTTGCATGGTGTCTATGAAAAGGTAAAAAGTCATAGAATCACAGAATCATAGAATCATTACGGATTGGAAGGGACCTCAAAAGATCATCTAGTCCAATCCCCCTGACACAGCAGGATCACCTAAACCAAGTCACACAGGAACTCATCCAGTCGGGTCTTGAACATCTCCAGTGAGGGAGACTCCACAACCCCCCTGGGCAGCCTGTTCCAGTGCTCCGTCACCCTCACCGTGAAGAAGTTCCTTCTCATATTGATGTGGAACCTCCTATGTTCCAGCTTACAACCATTGCCCCTTGTCCTATCACTACATGACACTGAGAACAGCCCAGCTCCATCCTCCCAACCCCCACCCCTCAAATATTTTATAGACATTAATGAGGTCACCCCTCAGTCTCCTCTTCTCCAAGCTCAAGAGACCCAGCTCCCTCAGCCTCTCCTCGTAAGGGAGGTGCTCCACCTCCTTCATCATCTTCGTTGCCCTATGCTGGACCCTCTCCAGCAGCTCCACATCCCTCTTGAACTGAGGAGCCCAGAACTCAACACAATACTCCAGATGTGGTCTCACAAGGGCAGAGTGGAGAGGGAGAAGAACCTCTCTTGATCTGCTAACCACCCCTCTTCTAATCCACCCCAGGATGCTGTTGACCCTCTTGGCCACAAGAGCACATTGCTGGCTCATAGTCATCCTGCTATCCACCAGGACCCCCAGATCACTCTCTCCTACACTACTCTCCAACAGGTCAGTCCCCAGAGCAAAAACCAAAACAATGCATTCCGGAGTCTACAGCTTTCCGTGGTTATATCTGTCCAAGGACAGAGGCTGTGAGCCTGCTTTTAAAAAGATCAGAAAGATGTACAGTCTATTTCTCCCACATATCCCTGCTTCATGTTTTTGTTTTCCCAAGCTAAAAGACTTCTTATTGCACACATTGACAAAAACATCTTATAGAAACAAAATTTTCTAGCTTACTTGTTCTACTATATTTAATACAAAACAAAGTACTATCATTACATTATACAATATGCTTATTATAATAAAGAAACACAGTGTGTGATGATGCATTTGCTGCACCGCTCATAGATCAAACAGACAGAAGTTTACTGTCTCTAGTGTATAGCAACTCTCAAGGAAGCATGACAGTCAGTTTCTCTGCTTCTCAGCAGAACGTGTCATTGCTGGGCGGACACTTGTAGCTGGCACCCATCGTGTTCCTGAATCTGTAAAAACACAAGCATAACGTCTTCCTCAAGCAAGAAAATCATATGGACCTTCCCACTGTTTTGAATATGGATATTTTACTAAAACTTAACTTTCTGAGGTGTTGTAGCAAGATCTCTAGACTGCAATGATACAAAATGAGAAAAAAATCACAGCAGTATCTGCATCTGTGAGAGAAAAAAAGTTAAGCACATACTGTGCCTTATTTAATCTGTTTTGTGGGGGCTCAATTATCTCCCCGTTTTCTGTTTTTCAAGCATTTCTTTAAGGGTTTGGTGAGCATGGTCTAAAATAGCCTGACTTTGTGGTGAATGGGGGATTCATAGAATCATAAGGGATTGGAAGGGACCTCGAAAGATCATCTAGTCCAATCCCCCTGCCAGAGCAGGCTCATGAAGAAATATGGGCCTTGGAATCAGAATCACTCAAAGTTGGAAGGAACCATCATCCAGTTCCAACACCCCCAGCATAGGCAGGCTGGCCAGAGCCCCATCCAGCCTGGTCTTAAATACCTCCAGGGATGGGGCCACAACCACCTCCCTGGGCAACCCACTTCAGGCCTTCACCACTCTCACGATGAAGAACTTCGTCCTCACATCCACTCTAAATCTACCCATCTCCAGCTTTGCTCCATTCNCCCAGATGTAGGACCTTACACTTGGTCTGGTTGAACATCATGAGGTTGGAATTTGCCCACTTCTCCAGCCTGTCCAGGTCCCTCTGGATGGCATCCCTGCCCTCCAGCGTGTCTGCTGCATCACACAGCTTGGTATCTATCAGCAAACTTGCTGAGGGTGCACTCAGTGCCTCTTTGCATGTCACTGACAAAGATGTTGAACAAGACCGGTCCCAGGACCGATCCCTGAGGGGCTCTGTTTGTCCCTGACCTTCACTTGGACATGGATCCATCAACAACCACTCTCTGGGTGTGGCAATCTAGCCAGTTCCTTAACCATCTAGTGGTCCATCCATCAAAAACATGTTCCACCAACTTGGAGACCAGAATGTGGTATTGGACAGTGTCAAAGGCTTTGCTCAGGTCCAGGTAAATTACATCAGTCGCCCGCCCTTCATCCATTAATGTTGTGATCTGTTCATAGAAGGCCACCAGATTTATCAGGCAGGATTTGCCCTTGTTGAAGCCATGCTGATTGTTCCACATCACCTCTTCACTATTCTCCTGTCTCAGCAGTGCCTCCAGGAGGATCTGCTCCATGATCTTACCAGGCACAGAGGTGAGACTGACTGGCCTGCAGTTCCCCGGCTCCTCCTTCCTACCCTTTTTGAAAATAGGAATGGTGTTTCCCCTTTTCCAGTCAGTGAGGACTTCACCAGACCGCCATGACTTTTGGAATAGAATAGATTCCTGTGAGATGATTAATACCCCATTGAAAGGATTGTTGTATCTTAAAAGCTGTGTGACTGGGTCCATAATCTGTTTTGATAGTTTTTTGAATTCCCAAAGCTGCAAAAGCAGCAAGCTAATGTTGAAGAATATCACAGCTTTTTTCTCTTGTGTGTGCAGTAGCCCACAAAGCACCCAAAAAAGTGTCTACTGACACATGAACATATTTCAGTCTTCCAAATGAAGAAATATGGGTAACATCAGTTTTCCACAACTGAAGGGCTTGTAACCCTCTGGGTTTAACTCCTGCTTGAGGAGTGGTATAGTACTAACTGGCAAAGTAAGGTGGTCGGTATGTGTGTTACTCTCTGCTAAAAACCAGGTAAGTTTGGGTGGATCCTAACATGAAGGACATAATAAGGGTGCTCCTGGTGGGTTAATAAGAACCATAGCTGTTTAAAAAGTAAAAATAATTGTTCATTTGAAACATGTTTTAACCAAGATTTCTCAGCCACATTGGCAATATATTGTGAATCTCTAACCAGATTAATAGTCTTGTCATTTCATAAAATAAAAGCTTGAATCACTGGAAATAATTCTACAGTTTGTGGAGACCCAGTAAAATTCAAAAACCATGATCATGCCATGGTTCACCATCGTGCCAGGTTAGTGCAGCTTTTCCAGTTTTTCCTGAGCCATCTGCAAAAACTCCGTGCCCCTTAACAGGAGTTGTGCTGCAAAGGCGAAAAGAAACTATTAACAGGTTTCTCCAAAATTGTAGCTGCTTATGAGAAGGAAAAAGAACTT
>VXBP01004731.1:96712-110170 GCA_013400115.1 Rhinopomastus cyanomelas
CAGTTCTCACCCCCCCCCCCCACCATCCATTCCCAGGGCGGTGGGGGGATACTCCCTTCAGGCCACAGCCCCCAAAAAGGGCGCGAACAAAGGCCCTGCCCTGTTTTTAATAGGCTGACCTAGCCAGCCCTTCCGGGGCAGGTCCCAGGACAGACCCTTCCGGGGAAGGATCCAGGGCAGTGTCACCTCCCCCAGGACAGGCAACTGAGGGAAGGGTTCCCCCTGAAAACAGCACAACTTTTCTTCTTCATGAAAGCACCTCTGAAAATTCTGGCAGTTCTCAAACTGCAACAATGCCTCCTTCCAATGTCTTTTATAGAGTTTTTCACGTGTGTAGAAATTAGCAGATGGTAAAAGTTCAAAGAATTTGTGGGTACATTATAGTCTTTTCCAAATGCTATAAAACAAATACTAGAATTACATTTTTCTCTGTCTTGCTTTTAGATGTCCAAAATCAAGGGGAATAGAAGATGACATTGACTGTTAGAAGACATAGAATGAAGAAATGTGTCCTTTCATGATTTTGATGATTTTAACTACATGTAATGCCATGATAGATGAAGATGCTAAAATCCAGTTTATTTTCTTTATTAAAAGAAATATTTTGTAAATATGTTTTATGTGCTTTTTTATACCATTTTGGTCTATCTCTAACAACATACTTTTTTTTTTTTAATTACATCTATTCAGCATCAAGTCTTATTCTATTTCCAAGACTTTAAAGTAGTCTGTTGTCTTCTCTGGATTGACTCTTCTCATCTTTAAATAGGCTCCTCTGAAGACATTACATTCTTGAAAAAAATTTAGGAAAATCTATAATGGTAAAATTGCCAGGTCTTCTATACTTGGATAATTTTGATTTTTTAACATCCGAGTACTTAGAAATAAGGCATAAAGTAAGTCAGACTCATTTCCCATATTTCAGACTCACTATGCATAACAGTGCTCAGTCCTCAGAAGTTAGGCATACTATCTGAACTTTAACTAACCTAAATAGAAAAAAACCTAACAATACTATGGCTTCCTGCTGAGAAGGCAAAAGACAAAAAAAAAGGTTTATATCATAAGAAAATTAGAAAGCTGTTGTCATTCAAATACTGAGGAAAATTGAAAGCTAAAATTGATAAGTAAAGAAGTGTATATTGCACTAGAGAAATACTTTGAAGTTCAGTGTTCACAGGACTTGGTGACATGTGAAAGTCATCTACATGATGCTACTTGATGTAGAAGAGAAGCTTTAATTTCTTTCTGCCACATCTCATCTGAGGATCCTATTCACTAAGGAAATGAATTTTACTGTAGAAACAGAATTTTTCTGTCACAGTTTGACTGGAAAACTTGCGTATGAAGGGGAAATTTTGCTGTCAGGAACTTGGATTTTTTTTTTTAAATGGCCATTTCAAAGCTTCTGAGAACTCTGGTTTCTAGCACAGCACATTGGGTTTTTTTTACTTTATTATGAAATCTTATACTGAAGAAGTGGACGTATTTAAAAATGATAATTATACAATTCAATGTTTGAATCAGAAATATGTTCCTATTTGGACTTTACTTGTAATTCAAGGAAGGGCAAATCTGGTTTTTCAGATGATATGTTTTTTGTACTCTCTTGGATCAGTGACTTAACCATTGGATTTCATTTTAAAGAGGACTTGCAGGTCTACTACTGCCAACAATAAGATGACCTTGTAATATTCAGAGTTCAAAGTTTAATTGCAATAGATCAATCATTCTAAAGTTCAAAGAGCATTATAAAGCAAGCTGTGTATTCTAGATCTTAAGGCAATATAGGATTAATTGTCAGGAAAACAGTGGAAAAGGAAAGAACTTTAATCTTCTTGTCTTCAGTGTGACATATGTCAAGTTTCCAAATATGCCACATAGTATCATAGCTAAAGGAAGGGAGTCCAATTTAGCCCAGGATAAGGTTCAAAGGGACTTTGTGCAATTGTTTGGGGTTTGTTTTGAAGTCACTTCTATTTAGAAGTTTAGGTGTAGTGCCCACATTTTCTTCCAAATTTTAGCTTCAAACACATAAAATATTTACTGATGCTAAATCTTTTATTTTTTCTATGCTCACATAATTATTTCAGAATATTCATTATATTTTAAAGTTCATAATAATGACTCTTAGAAATAAATTAAGATTCATCTATTAAAAGAGAAACTGGTGTATTCCTTACAGTGAATCATGTCTCCCACACCTGTGAATCACTTGATGTGTGACTAAGTAAACTTTATAGTTGAGCGTGTTTTGCCTATGTATCAAAAAAAGGTAGCATCAATTAGTAAAGAGGATAAAAGTTTAAAAAGCTTTGACTTTGTGAATGTTCCTACTTTGGAGCCTTGCAAGAGGAAATATCTTAGAAAGATTGGATGATATTTTAATAAAATTGTTCTATTTTTACTTCGTTTTGTTTTCTCATGACACTGATATTATCTGTTATGCCCTAGACAAGAATTATGGATTTCTAAGGTGAAATCTTTAAGAATTACAATGAATTCCTGCTCTAGCAGGGGAGTTGGATTAGATGATCTCCAGAAGCCCTTTCCAACTCATATCATTCTAAGATTCTCACAAAATAAACATGAGTTAGAAACTTCAGATTTTTGTGTAAAAAAAAATTAGAAGTTACACATACTTGTTCATATGTCTTATGTTATCATATGCAGAAGTAATTTTCCAGTCTATTAACAGACTTTAGCTGCTCTAATATGTTAACTTTTGGCTATCACTTTAAAATAATTATGGAGAGAATCCAGAGTAAAACAAGGTGAATTATCAGTAATATTAGACATCTGATATCTGAGGTATATTTAGTTAATATGTCATTATTTTAAATGGAAGATAACTAAAGCTATGGCTTTATCATAACTGGAATTCAGTTGAGAGCCTACTTTAATATTTTAAAATAGTTTGCAAAAATGTATATGCCATTCTAGTAGTCATTAAGGCCAAAACACAGTGGAGGAAGCTCAGGCAGGCAAAGTATAAACAAAACCACTATTATTGATAAATGTACATACTACTCAATGTTCATGGGTATAAAACTCAATGATGTTCTGCTAGTTTTGGTTTCTTCTCTGAAACTTATGTAGTCACTGTATGAACACAGTTAGTCATGAAGTAGAACATTCTGACATCTCAGAACAAAGTCAGACCAGACTGACACTTATAACATCTGTGAATTTGGCTTAATCTGGTGATTTGCCTTCATGCTAAAATGAGTTTACATCATCAGACTAAGAAGCATTTTAAGAAGTAAATATGTCAGGTGGTTGTTGACTTCCTGTTGGATGAAACAGAGCAACTGACTTGTCATATTATTTTAGTCCTCTGAAAATGGTTTTGATAAATTCTTTCAAACTGGATTGTTTGACTTTATTTGGAGGCTAACTAGAATGACTCAGAGGAGAATAACCATTCTCAGCCTCTCAGGAGGTTATAACAAAACTTTTAGTAAGTATTCTCTTCTTTAATTATTCTTCAAATGAATTCACTTAGCTCTGCTGGTTTATTAAGGAAGATGAGCTCAAAGGCAGAAGCTACTGTATACAGCAGTAGAATATGGAAAAAAACTTAAGTGCTACAATAGGAATGGACAAACCATGATACCCAGTGTGGGATGACAATGATTTTTCAGTTGCAATACTTGATTTTAGTATCAGAAGTTTACCAAAGCTGTTATACAGCTTAAAAGGAAATGTAATAAGCCCCTCCAAATATGTACAAGGTTTCAACAACAAAGAAATATTTAAACAATTACTTTTTCATACGTATAGGGGAAGAATTAATAGTGATTTTGTTCAGCAAGAAAGGAACATGCTTTCTGATTTTCCAAGTGGAAAATTTTTGTCTCTGTGGAGAGGATACTGCAGGATTCTTCCTCCTGCTCTCTACTTCAAAACTGTACAAGATGAGAATGGGTGATGCGTTCAAATCCTTGGTGTGCACAGCATGTTGCATAGTGATGTGTAACAATGCTGATAAGATCTCACAGACTACATGTAGCATTTCAAATGCTGGAGGGAATTCCTCTGACTTGCACCCATTTTCAAGACTTTGCCTGCTCCACAGTAGATTGGAGATGCAACATGGAGGCCATGGAAATAAAACTACTTTCACAGTTGGTGACCAGTTACTAGTGGTGTCCCCCAAGGGTTGGTGTTGGGTCTGATTCATTGACGATATTGATGATGAGATGGAGTCCATCATGAGCAAATTTGCAGATGACACCAAGCTCAGAGCTCGTGTTGATCTGTTGGAAGGTAGGAGGGCCCTGCAGAGGGATCTGGACAGACTGGAGAGATAGACAGACTCCAACAGGATGACTTCTAACAAGTCTAAGTGTCAGGTTCTGCATTATGGTTATAACAATACCAGGCAGAACTATAGGCTGGGAATGGAGTTCTTAGAGAGTTCTCAGGTGGACAGAGACTTGGGGGTGTTAGTGGACAGCAAACTTAACATGAGTCAGCAGTGTGCCCAGGCGGCCAAGAGGGCCAGTGGCATCCTGGCCTGCATTAAGAATGGTGTGGCCTGCAGGTCAAAGGAGGTTATCCTTCCCCTGTATTTGGCACTGGTTAGACTGCACCAGGAGTGTTGTGTTCAGCTATGGACCCCTCAGTTTAAGAGGGATGTTGAGGTGCTGGAACAAGTCCAAAGAAAGGCAACTCGATTGGTTAAGGGGCTGGAAGATCAGCCCTATGAGGAGAGGCTGAGGGAGCTGGGTTTGTTCAGTCTGGAAAAGAGGAGGCTTGAGGGTGACCTTATCGCTGTCTATAACTATCTGAAAGGTGGTTGTAGTCAGGCAGGGGTTGGTCTTTTCTCCCTGACCACTGGAAACAAGACAAGGGGTCATAGTCTTAAGCTCCATCAGGGGAGGTTTAGACTTGACATTAGAAAAAGATTTTTTCACGGAAAGAGTTACCGGTTTTGGAATGGGCTGCCCACAGAGGTGGTTGAGTCACCATCCCTGGAGGTGTTCAGCGTTAGGCTGGATGAGGTGCTGAGTGGCATGATATAGATGTTAGATGTTAGGACTAGTGGGTTTATTTGGATTTAGGTTGGACTGGATGATCTTTAAGGTCTTTTCCAACCTTATCATTACTGTGATACTGTGATACATGTAGTTTAAACTAGATTACTCCTGTGGAAGTTGTTCTCAAGAACAGCTTGCTACGTCAGTGTACATGCAGTTAGTCTAGTCCTACATGTTGTGTCAACCTTAAGAAGCATCTTAGAGAAATTTTAAACAGTTATTAGTTATGAATGAGCCACTGGAGACATAAAAGGCTTTAAAAAGTATTTGCACAGTCTGTTATCATCTAAATAGTAAATCGACATTTTTCACAGCATATTTCACTTGAATCACCCTACTTGCCTAAACAGGAAAGAACAGGACATTTTTCCTCTTCAAATATGACTTCAGTTATTTGTACTACACATTTCATCCATGTAGTGTAAAACTACAGTTTGATTTGATTTCCCATAGCATCGCAAACAAAAACAAGCAAATAAACAAATAAACAATATCAGAGTGGGACAAATATGCTCTCCTTATTCAGTGCATTAACTTTAAAATAACAAACAGAATTTAAAATATAATAACTTTAATTAACAGTAATATTATTTTTAAACCCCAGACGGAGTTCAGGAAAATATTATCTTACTGTATTTTTAAAGCCTACACTATGCATTAATCCTGAGAATTAATGTACTTAGATAAGAAATTTATTCCAGATGTGTTCTCTTTTTAAGGTTGTTTAGGCAGAACATGTTTATAATAGTTAGAAACCCTTGTCCCCTCAACAATTAGATTTGCAATTGTAAAGTTAGTGTAAGCCTAACTGTAAACTAATGATGTGTCTGCAGAAAGTATTTTAAATGGCATTATACACTGTGTGTGTTGTCTGAACGTGGTTGTTTGAATTATGGCTCATTTCTATAGCATAGAAGCTTGTAAAAAAAGTGCAAGGAAATGCAAGCTCAAACCTGTTTTTGTTTTTTGACTCTGATCTAATCATTAATTAGGGTAGTCTGAAGTTCCAGTAGGGCACACAGAGACCATTTTAGAGGGTGTTTTAAACGCTGTAATTAAATTGTAGGAGCAAGAGCCTCAAAAAATAAAAAATGTTAATGGAAAGAAAAAATGTTGCTGTACCTATTTGGCCAACTGCCGTCTTGTTTTACCTCCCATTTTCACAGCTCTGACATGTAGCAGTGCATATTTTAACATAAAATAGCAAGTCTGAAGCTCTGACACGCTGTATATTTATTCTTGTGTGAAGTAAAACTTATTTAAAAAAATAATACAGATGATTATATTGACTTTTTTTTTTCAAATGAAGTGTTTCTTTTTAGGTGTAAGGTTTATTTTCACACTTCTGATTGCCAGAGAAGCAGGAAACAGAGAGCTGTACATCAGACATTTAAATCCAGACATTATGCAATCATGATAACAAGGATTAATAAAGATTAATTCAGTTTCCACTTAAAAGCCTTGGTGTTTTAGAAGTATAACTGTGTAGCTTGAAAAAGGGCAATAACTATAATTTTGTTTTTAAATGTGTCTCTTTGTTGCATAGAGGAGAGTCGTCCATGGTTTGAAAATTATTTGTGCCAAAATATTATTTGGCAACATATCCTTTCAGATGTAGCTGTTCAAATAAAATGACTGGTAAAAATACATCAGATGTTCTGAACAGCTTATTGTTGTTTCTCAGGTGCAGGGGACAGATTTTACTTAACTACAATGAAAAAAAAATACAACATTTTCTTCTTTTCTCAAAATTGTAAATAATGCAGATAAATTTCCAGTGGCCTTCATTTTAATGGTTTGTTTCTTCAGAAGAAGATACCAACTGATGAACATAATAATAGTGTTCTATTAAAACCACTCTGGAAATTAATATTTCTGTATAAATGCATACTCTGTAAGAATATTACATGTGGCCATAGAAATAAGATACCACGAGACTTACGCATGCTTGAAAACCTGAACACAAACTTTCAGCTTAGTCTTCCTCATTTTGTCTTTCAAAATCATCCCTTAGTATTATATGTTATTGTATGTTTTCCATTTAAAGAGTATTACTGTATTATCTGCCTTCTCCCCACGAGTACAGTAGTAACACCTTTGCATTAAAATCCATTTTGTAGTGACAGTTATGTTTCTGTTAAGAGCAAGAATGTACAAGTGATCTCACCAACTGCTGGCACTGGCAATGTACATCGATGATGAGCAGATGAAAAATGTGTTCTCCTCAAACAGTACACGTGGATCTAGGATAAGTCATCTTCTTTCTTATAAGCCAGGTATCTGGAGCCACGACTTCTGATTTGTCAAAGCAATAGGATGTGAATTCAGAGACATACTGTGTTGAGTACTACTGAACTATTAAATAGATATTTGAGTCTTTGCTTATACAAGACAGAGTTCTCAAAAGATAGAAGCTTAGAGAGTTCACCCTGGCTTAGCCTTTGTTCTTCAGGAAAACCAAAAAACCCAAAATAAATACCAGATTCTGTATTGACACTAAAGAGTCTCAGTAACTTCCTGGTAATTAATTGTCACTAACTTTAATTCTGTAATCAACACTGCAATCAGCACTGGATCACCAATTTGGGAAATTAAGTTAGAAACTCCTCTGGCATTAAGAAAATGTCCATGACACATTAAAGTGATGTCTTTTGGCTTATGTGATCATCTTGCATCTACAGAAACTGCTACAGAAGTCTGGAGCACATCATGATCTCAGCCTTCTTTAGACATTTGATAATGGAATAGTCTAACTGAAATATTTGAATAAAAACTGATACATTTACAAATTATTTGTAATTGACTCACAGCTGTCAATATGAAAATTATTTGTAATTGTTCTGTAAATAAGAGTAAGGGATTTTTACATAAACAAAATGAAAAAGAAAGCGAGGACAAGAAGCAGTGGGTGTAAACTGGAACATAGGAGATTCCATATAAATATCAGAAGGAACTTCTTCACAGTGAGGGTGACAGAGCACTGGAACAGGCTGCCCAGGGGGGTTGTGGAGTCTCCTTCTCTGGAGACGTTTAAAATCCGCCTGGATGTGTTCCTGTGCGACTTGGTCTGGCTGATCCTGCTGTGGCAGGGGGATTGGACTGGATGAACTTTCAAGGTCCTTTCCAAACCCTAATGTGAAGTGCAGAAGTAAACCTGTGGCCTGAGATAAAGACAGTTTAATAAGTGAAGCAAAAGCCATGCAGCTGTAGCGGGTTGGGGTTTCTCCACCAATTGTAGCGGGTTCAAATCAATGAACTGCCCGCATTCTCTGCAGTAAGGTCTCAATGACATCTCAGATAAATTTGCCAGACAATGAATAGCTTAGGATACTGGACAGAAGTTTATTAACTTAACAGCTGTATACAGACAAAGAAAAAAAAAAGAAAGGAAAATAAAAATAAAACCCAGCAAGTTGGTGCACTCAAACTAGAAACTGCATCACACATGCCATTACACTATCTGAGGAAAATACCATGGGAAGTCACTATTGTTTGGGCCTTGGGTCACGTCAGAGATCTGGACAACAACAAAAGCATGCTAACTGGAGACGAGTGCTACCACCCTCTCCCTTAACGCCCCAATCGCACCCCGGTGTGGGCGGCATGCGCTTCAACGACAAAACTCCAGTCTCTGTCCTTCCGATCCAAGATTTAAGGACTCTCAAGTCCTTCGGCTTTCCAACTACGCACGAAGGGGTCCTCCCCCAAACTTAAGCACCCCCAGTCTTCCTCAGCGGCAGAAAATGACACACAGCTTCTCTTCCCGTTGACCAGTCTCTCCAAAATGGCAGCGATCCATCGCACAGCTCCGGAGGGATCCAAGATGGAGACAGATTGCAGGGCTGTATCAACAGGGCCACGCCCACATTCCACTTTAAGACCCTCTCCTCTCTTCTCTCCTCCTGTCTCAGCTCCAGAGGGGAAGAAAGGGTACCCCAGCATACCACAAATTTACCACAATGCTGAAGTTGCGCTGTGTGGGGTGGTTGCACTCAATTCTTGCTTCCAAGATTGCCCAGATGGCGGCATCAAGTTCAGGCCGAAGACAAAAGGGCCGTGCAGAGCTGGGGGATACAGCGGCACAAATCAGGGTCTTCTCAAGACCGCTGAAAAACCGCGGCAAACGCGAGGGCTGCCCATTACCGGACGTGGAGCTGTGCAAACCGGAGCGTCCTCTGTTCCCGAAACAGTAGCACCACTGGAGAACCTACGGCAAACTTCGCAGGTAGCACTGGGGCGGGGAGAGCTTACAGCTGCGTCTCCAGACCGCGGCACATTGGCACTACTGGAAGCTGAGGCGAATCACAGCTGGCAATCCGGCCGGGGGCATGAAGCTACTCAAACGCGGTTCATCTGCTCTTCCCGCAGTGGCAACGTCGCCGAAAAAACCACGGCTGAGCCGCATTCCGTGCTCTTTCCCCTCCCCCCCACCGTCTCGAGAACGGATGGTGTGGGGGGGCTCTTGTCTGAGAAGCCGCAGTCCAAGAGAGCCTGCAGCGCACACGAGCGAGCTACATGCTTCCTCGTTTCCTACTTTTCCGACTTCCCTCTTCCTGGTTTCCCGACTAAAAACAAACATCCCGCTCTGCTTTTCATAGGCTGAGCCCGACATACACATCCGGAGCAGGTCCAGGACCAGTGACACCTTACCCCAGGACAAGTTCCCTGTGGGGGAAGGATCCTCCAAAGCAAAACAACTCCTTTTCTTCTTCATGAAAGCAGAACTGCTGGAAATGCTAGCAATTTTCAAACTACAACAGTAGGTAAGCAAGTTGGTTGACATTCAAAGAGTACTACTTTCAAGTCCAAGATCAGAGCATTCCAACAGGTAGGAAATCAAGAAAGGGAGTCACAAGGCTTGCGTGGTTTAAAAGGGAGCTGCTGGGTAAATGCCAGAGGAAGAAGAAAATCTATAGGTCATGGAAGGAGGGGATGGTCACTTGGGAAGATTATAATGCTCTAGTCAGAGGATGTAGATCAGAAGAGCCAAGGTCTCCTTGGAATTAAACCTTGCAAGAGAGGTCAAGAGCTACAGAAAAGGTTTCTTCAAATACTTTGCAGGTAAAAGTAAAATTGGAGGCAATGCAGGCCCCTTGCTGAATGAGATGGGTGCCCTGAAGAGAGAGAAAGCAGATACAGAGAAAGCAGAGATACTGCATGCCTTCTTTGTCTCTGTCTATACTTCAGGGAGCTGTCCTGATATCAAGGCCCGGAGTGATGAGGCCCTAGAGGAACTTGTGGGACCTGGAGAGGCTGGAGAGCTGGGCAGGGAGAAATTTTATGACATTTAACAAGGGCATTGTAGATTCTTGTATCTGGGCAAGAACAACCCCAGGTACCAGTATACGCTTGGGAATGACTTGTTGGAGAGCAGTGTAGGAGAAAGGGACCTGAGGTCATGGACAGCAGGATGACCATGAGCTAGCAATGTGCTCTTGTGGCTAAGAGGGGTGGATCAGAAGAGGAGTAGTTAGCAGACTGAGAGAGGTTCTTCTCCCCCTCAACTCTGCCCTGGTAAGACCACATCCAGTTCTGGGCCTCTCAGTTCAAGAAGGACACAGAATTACACTGGAGAGAGTCTAGCGCAGAGCCACAAAGATGATAAAGCGAGAGAAGCACCTCCCTGATGAGGAAAGGCTGAGGGAGCTGGGTCTCTTTACCTTGGAGAAGCAGAAATTGAGGGGTGACATCATTAATGTTGATAAATATGTGAAGGGTGCGTGTCAGGAGGATGGAGCCAGGCTCTTCTCAGTGTCATCTAGTGATAGGACGAGGGTCAATGTGTGTAAGCTGGAACACAGGAGGTTCCACATAAATGAGATGGAACTTCTTCAAAGTGAAGGTGACAAAACCCTCAAATGGACTCTGCAGGGAGGTTGTGGAGTCTCCTTCTCTGGAGATGTTTAAAATCCTCTTGTGCATGTTCCTGTGTGGCTTGGTCTAGGTGGTCCTGCTCTGGCAGGGTGATTGGACTGGATGATCTTTTGAGATCCCTTCCAATCTCTAATGTTCTGTGATTCTGTGAAAAAATTAATTCACTCCTTCCCATCAACAGGCAGGTGTTCTTCCATCTTCAGGAAAGCATCATTCCATCATGCGGAAGGGCACCTGGGAAAACCAATATCATTATTCAAAACTTGTCCCTTCTTCCCCCAGCTTCATATGCTGAGTGTTACAGCAAACGATCTGGAATATTCCTTTGGACAGCTGGAGTCCACTCTCCCTCTCCCCTACTTCTTACACACCCAAGCCTGTTCACTGCTCAGGTGTTTTGAGAAGTTAAAATAGCATTGACTTTGTGTAAGGGCTACTCAAGAGTAACTAAAACATGCCCGTGGAAATGAGAAAGATTTCATTTTCTGTCTTTCAAGTGATTTGCTCCCCTTAGCACTAATTTCTGCAAAATACAGTTATGATTAGCTTAGGTCAGAGGTACTAAAAAAACAATTTCCCAAAATTTCTGCTGTTTGCAAGAAAACAGACCTACCCTCTTTGTCATCTTTCTTTTCTTATCTAAACAGTTACATAAGATCATGCTATTAAAGCTGAAAAAAATCTTGTCTGACTAATGTTAAGTAGGAAAGTTTGGGACAGACTCTAAATTAGTACCAGTATATTCCTCTATACTTGTGTCAATATAACTTATGGGGACTTATTCTGAACAGAAATGGTGTATGGAGGACACTGACACTAGCCAAGGTTATCTCAGCTAGAATCTGAGATGTAGCTAGATTCTTGCGAGGACAAAGTCCCTAAACTTTATTTTCTATGTAGGTAATATTATTTGGTTTAGATGTGATTAAATGATTCAGGAGTTTTTTATGGCTATGACAGCCTTCAGAATATCACATGGTGCTTGTATTCTATGTTAAGTATTTTGTCTGCGGATATATCTAAGTACCCAAGCTTCACTTGCTAAGCACTAGTTATTAGTATCCCACTCCCAGATAAAGACACTTTGCTCTTATAGTAAATAGCATGTGAACTTCATGACAGAAAAACAATGTAAAAGTAGTCTTTTTCAGTATTTTATTTTCCTCGTGTGTCATCTGAAAACCTGGTTCATTTGACTGAATGCCATTTTTCTGTTTAATTTATACTCTAGCATTACAGCACATAAACCTGGAGTGTGTATATATATAGTGTCCATGTAAACACAACTATGTCTCTTCACAAATATATGTATCTATACATATATATACATACACAGATAAATCTAATAGTTTAAGTGAATCACATTCTGTTCTCCAGTCCTTTTCCTGACTGACAGCTGTTGCTCCAGAACGTCATAGGTCTCCTGTAGTTTCTATGTCCTGTGTGACAGCCCTGTTTGAGTGCTCCACAGGGACACATTAAAAGCTATTGTATGTTTATGGCTAGTCACATTAAGTGCACTGTTAATGTCTTCAGCTGTCTCAACTTAGTGGATTTTTCCTTTGATGTCACCTCTGGTCTCACTTTTATCTACCAGAGAGCAGTTTTTCAAAACTAGATGGATTTTTTTTTTTTGTTTTTGCGTATTTTATATTTCTTGGATCAACATTTTTTTAACTCTTGAGTCACAAAGACTTAGTATATTTTTCTAAATTTGGGTATGTGCACAAATGCATTTCTGTGGACTAATGACATCTAATGCCAGAGTGTTAATCCCTTTCCCAATGCCTGTGACAGTCTGATAGCCAAGACCATGGTTTATAAAACTTGATATTGTCTGTAGCATAACCAACTAGAGTAGAAAACTCACATCTGCATGTCTTCTTGAGAGACAGCTCATAGCAGAGGACCTCATGCTGTAGCGTCAATGTTTTCATTACTAGTACTTGTTTCCCTAGTTTTTAATTTAATGTTATGTTGTAAATAGTCTATTTTAAAAGCCCCCATTATAGTGGAAGAGGGATACTTAAATACTCTTGCTCTTCACTAAAATTGTGAGCTTCACACATCATCAGGAATTTGAGTATTATGATTGCATAGTAATGACATCTACTGCAGCTAATGAAAAAATGTCTATGAATTCCTGGAGATGAAGATTGTGGCCAGAGTACAGAATACGACAGTCTTTCATTGCATCTTTCACAGATTCAGATGTATCTGCCTACAAACAGTAGGCTTATTGATCAAAACTACTTGTCTACAATTCAGAATAGACCCAGCAATATATTACAGCCATAAAATTGAAGTAATGTATTTAAAAAAAAAAAAAAGGCAAAGAACCATTCTCCTCACTTTACTAAATAAAGGTAATTTATAGAATCAGATAAATGTTTTGTTGGAAGAGATCTTCAAGATCATCAGGTCCTACTGCAAACCTAGAAGTGCAGGTTACCACTAAATATGGCCCCTAAGCACTACATCTTTATGTCTGTTAAGTACTTCTAGGGATGAGCCAGCAATGTGCTCTTGTGGCCAAGAGGCC
>VXBP01004732.1:9451-34740 GCA_013400115.1 Rhinopomastus cyanomelas
AGATGCTCCACTCCCTTCATCATCTTTGTGGCTCTGTGCTGGGCTCTCTCCAGCAGCTGTGTCCTCCTGGAACTGAGGGGCCAAATGGAATAGCATCTCCAAGTTCTTTTTTGTGCCCACACATGTATTTGCAAAATTCCCTTCCTGTGGGCAAGGGAAGCATCAAGCGACAGGGGCTCAGGACTAGCAATAAGCAGAGGTGTTTTTTAGGCTGCTCATACAAAGCCTTTCCCTCTCTCTGCTTTTCTTCTTCAAGGTGGGAAGAAAGGCAGGCTCCCCGGCGAGCACAGCACAGCATCACCCCACTGAAAGCATCATCCCTTCCCCTTTGCTTTCCGTCACTCACACAACTCATCTCTCCTTTCTTCTCCCAGGTGCACACATGAACTTGCCTCTGCAAGCCAGTAGCCAGGAGCCACTATCCAAAACATAATCTGGGCTCCCAAACAAACTCACACCTGTGCTTCAGTCTCAGAGCTGCTGTGCATGAACTTCTGCTTTACAGGCAGCGATCCGCGCCGCCAACCAGCCGATGCTGCCAACGGGCCTTCTGAGAGGTCTGCTGCAAGAGAGGTCCGTGGCAAATTGCTTGCAAAGGTCATCTTCTCACAGCAGTGGAGAGAGAATTTCCTCTCGTGTGTCCTGGAGGGCACAACATTCCCCCAAAAGCAAGGGGTCAGTGGCATAACGCTCTCGGTTGTGTGCATAGAGGTGATGGAGCAACTGGAAGGATGTCTTCGCACAACAAGGACCTCTGCTATCACGGTGCTACCATGGCCACCTGGCAGACCTACATGGGCTTCAGGGGTTACCTCCCTTTCACACGATCACTGAACATTAGAGATTGGAAGGGCCCTCGAAAGATCATCCAGTCCAATCCCCCTGCCACAGCAGGATCACCTAGACCGAGACACACAGGAGCACATCCAGCAGTGGGTTTTAAACGTCTCCAGAGAAGGAGACACCAAAACCCACCTGGGCAGCCCCGTTCCAGGGCTCTGTCACCCTCACCGGGTGAACTCTCTTGAAAAGACCTTCCCCTGCCTCCACGTCAGCCCCCCTCAGGTACTGGAAGGTCAAAAGAAGGTCCCCCCGGAGCCACCTTCTCTCCAAGCTGAGCAACCCCAGCTCTCTCAGCATCTCCTCATACGAGAGATGCTCCATCCCCTGATCATTTCAGTGACCCTCCTCTGGACACGCTCCAGTCTGTCTGCATCCTCCTTGCACTGGGGGCTTCAGAACTGAACACAAACACAATCTGTACTTGTTTCTCAGCCTTATTAGACCAAGTGACTTTCTCTAGCACAACCTTCACCATTTCCTGGGTTTAAGTAGAGATGAACTGGAAAGATGTCCTTCAGAAAACACCACAAGCAAGGATGCTACTTGAGACTTGGCCAATCCTGGAGTCAGAAGCAGGTGCTGCTTTAAAGGAGGCACAGGTTTCCCTTAGTGAGCTCCTTGGATGTTCTTTAAGCATGGGTATGTGTGGATGCTTAGGACAAAGAGACAGTGCTTACTGCAATATTAGTTTCTCCAGAAAATTATGGCTGTGATGCTTAAAACAGATTATGAAAATAGCTATATTTAGCTTGCACCTCTAAATACTACAGGCTTTCCTCACCATAGTAACACAAATGTCTTTCAAAAGGAGAGAAAAGAAGAAGAAGCAGCTTGAAATTCTGTGGAGGAGGGAAAATGCTTACTTTTTAGGCTCAAGAATGTCATAGAATCATAGAATCATTCAGGCTGGAAAAGACCCCTGAGATCATCAAGCCCAACCATCAACCCTACTCTGCAAGGTCACCCCTAAACCAGATCCCCCAACACTACATCTAAGTGACTTTTAAACGTATCCAGGGTGGGGACTCAACCAGCACCCTGGGCAGCCCATCCCTCCAACTGTCTCTCTGTCAGAGACACAGTGTTGGCTCCTGGACCAGGACCCCCAGGTCCCTTTCTCCTTTGCTGCTCTCCAACAGGTCAGTCCCCAATGTACCCTGGACCCTGGTGCCAGACTCTACACTGCCCTTGCTATAGCTCATTTGATGTCTCCCTGCCCAACTCTCTGAATGGCAGCCCAGCCCATGACTTCCCTTCCACAGCACCTGCAGAAGGTTTCCTTTTCACTATGTTCCCCTTCACAGAGCTGAACTGAGTTACTCCACAAACGTATGTGGGAAAGCAAATCAGACCTTCAGCACATCACGGGCGCGTGGTGGTGGACACCTGGCAGAATATTTGGCTGCAGAACAGAAAGATTCTGTTCAGCAGAGTAAAGGGAGAACAACAAACAACAGATCCTCCACAACGGCCACAATGAAAGTTGCTGCTGATTGAAGGAAAGGACTACGACGTCAGTGGGCTTTCAGGGCTGTGATAAGGTAGCATCAGTTTCTGTTCTGCTGACAGACCTCATGCACAGAGGGGAGAGTCCCATGAAGGAGAATTTTGCAGCCTAGACTGAAAGTCATCGTTTACACTGTATTGTTAGTAGCCAGCCTGAAGGATCAGCTCTGTCTGCTGGTTCTGCCTGACCACAAAGCTAAGGTGCAGGCAGTGCACAGGTCAGTGCACAGTGTTCTTGCTTCATGAGGCCAACACCACACCACCCCTCCCATCCTCCTACGGGTAGACAGCAATGCTGCCCAGCAAGGAAAATGCCATCTCTTCTCCTCAGAATGCCATGCAAGATGCACAAAGATGCTCAGGCTGCCAGCAAGGCAAGTCCACCTCTGTGCCTTGCTGTGCACCAGTGCGTGTCCTGAGCCTGACTGCGAGCACGGCTCATGGGCGCATCACACGGACAGCAAGAGGCAGACACTCAGTTCAGCTGCAGGCACCCTACGTAGTCATCTAAAATGCAGAGATTAATCATGGGATTAATGATTAAAGCAGGGTGACTTTAAACTTGCCCGTGACACGTAGTATTGATGCAGCCAGTAGCTTTCACTCAGTGGGATTACTCTAAGAGAATATAAGAGTCAATGATCTCATTCTTTCGCATGCTTCCCCAAGTCAGCCAGTCACTCCACACCAGCTACATAAAATTCAAATAAATAAACAAATAAGCCCAAATAAATCCATAGGAGAACTCAAATCTACCAACTACTCTTTTACACAGAATCACAGAACGTTAGGGGTTGGAAGGGACCTTGAAAGACCATCTAGTCCAAGAATGTGGTGGAGCTGGCCCTCAATATTTGGCACTAGATCCACACTCTCAACTCATCCTGACTTCATATGGGCAAAGAGTGGACTAGAGTGTCTCGGAGCACCGTGCATGCTGTTATTACAGGGTATACTGTGAGTGTGTGAGGTATCGGATCACAACCCCATTACACACACTCCCGCTCCCGCTGATTCTTTGTTTACCTGCAGATCATCAGCAATTACCTTCTAAAATACTTGCCAGTACGTGTGTGGATGGTGATGTCTGTACAGCCCACATCTCTAGTATTTCTTGTCTGTTACCTCAATAAATCGCTGCCTCAACGTATCAGGGACTTGAGCTGTACAGGTTCAATTATTTCAACATCTCTTTACAAACGCAGCAGGACACAAATCACCTTGTGGGGACAGAGCTTGTCCTCGGATCAGTATTATCCTCAACAAGTTTCAAGCTTCAGCAAGGTAGATTGGACATCAGGAAGAAATTCTGCACGTGGGCAGGCACTGGCATGGGCTGCCCAGGGTGGTGGTTGAGTCACCAGCCCTGGATGTGTTTAATAGATGCTGAGATGTAGTGTTGGGGATCTGGTTTAGGGGTGACCTTGCGGAATAGGGTTGATGGTTGGACTCAATGATGCCCAGGGTCTTTTCCAACCTGAATGATTCTGTGAAGTGCCCTAGGTTAGGCTGGCAAGGCTGCATCGGCTCAGGTCAGTACCAGCAACTTCTTGTAAACAAATCCAAGCTTGAAAATACCAGGTGTCAGGACAGGCTGTGTAGGTGTTTAGACAACTGCAGAAACAGCCTAATTAAAAATAAACACACAAATCAACACAAAAACCCCCACACCTCACCAGAATGCTCTAGAAAAGCACTTGCGTAGGACAAAGGTTTAGGTACCCTACCCAGAGCTTTCTCTAGACTTCCAGACAGGGTGACTTCCCCTTTCTGCAGAAGTGTTTCTGTGATGTGATGTCTGCCCCACTAATCCTGTTACCCCTTCAGAATCACAGAAAATGGCAGAACATCAGGGATTGGAAGGGACCTTGAGAGATCATGTAGTCCAATCCCCTGACACAGCAGGATCACCTCGATCAAGTCTCCAGACAAGGAGACTCCCCAGCCCCCTTGGACAGCCCCTTCCAGAGCTCTGTCACCCTCACCGTGAAGAAGGTCCTTCTCACACTGATGTGGAACCTCCTCTGCTCCAGCTCACACCCACTGCCCCTTGTCCTGTCACTAGATGCCCCTGAGCAAAGCCTGGCTCCATCCTCCTGACACCCACCCTTCACATATTGATCAACATTCATGAGGTCACCCCTCAGTCTCCTCTTCTCCAAGCTGAAGAGCCCCAGCTCCCTCAGCCTTTCATCTTTCCTCAGGGAGATGCTCCACTCCCTCCATCATCTTTGTGGCTCTGTGCTGGACTCTCTGCAGAGATGGCAAGGTTTTAAAGAAAAAAACCAAAAGGAAACAAAAATAAGCCACCAAATACCAACCGCCACAAAGCACCCTCCTAGCCGCAGTTACGGCTGTTTGCAGGCTCATTGCACCAGCACACCTCTGCAGGAGTCTCAGGCCATTCCAGTTTGTCCTGCAAACAGCACTCCTGTGGTTTGAGAACCTGAACGTGCTCTCATGCCCTCTCTTAGTCACAAACTGGTGCAAGGAGCTGAAGCTGGTGTACAACGTTCCTGAGCAGCTGGTGCTCCTCCCTTGTGCTAATCTCTCTTGAGAGTCCGCCAAGACTAGCAAACCAAGCCGGAACACTCTCGCATTGGGATTTTGTGTTAGAGTCTCACAAGCTACAGATTCTCCAGGGGATAAAGCAAGTGCCACTTGCCTGTTTAACACACTCGACGTTAGAAGAAGCCTGTCTAACCCTAATCCTAAAATCCACCTGGATATGTTCCTGTGCGACTTGATCGAGGAGATCCTGCTCTGGTGGGGGGGTTGGATTGGATGATCTTCCGGGGTCCCTTCCAACCCCTAACGTTCTGTGACTCTGTGGTTTACTTTTCTGCCATTCTGCTCCACAGGCAATTTGTTAGTCTCACTTCTGAGGAAGCCTGGACTGTTTGGGAAATAAATTTGGTTAACAAACCCTGCGAAATTTAACATTTAGGAAAGATTCAGTCTCGTTCACCAAAGCACCCCATTTCACAATTTTACCAGGAACAGCTGGCTTGAGAAACAATTCCTAAACATAGCCTGCAAGTAGATTGCTTGAGAAATAATTAAGCACTGTTAGGTGTGTTGTTTTTTTTGAAAAGGGCTGTCAAAGGCTCATCCCCCTCATGGTAGGGGTGTGGGTAATTGCATGCTCATTGCTAAGTGAGCTCCTTCCATCAGTCACTGCAACGCACGGCTTCCTGGAACAAAAGGGGTCTGTTTCAAAGAGGAGTGACAGCAAGAGAAAACCACTAGACACCTCAGAGTTTCAGCAGCCATTGGAACACTGCATCCAGCGCTCGACAGATGTGCTGGATGTGCAAGCTAAATTTGCATTTCCCTCCACTCCAGGTAAGCAGCTCAAGTGTATAGAGAGTTATCCTTGTCTTCCTCTGGGATTCTGCAGACTTCAACACGGACACGTGCTCTGTAGAACTGCAAGTCTGAGTTCCACATGAATTCTGTACAAGGCACAGATCTGACACAGCACAGGAATGAACACTCATTACGAGAAGGATAGAAAGAAACCACTTCCCCACATTCAGCTGCACTGGGATTTCTGCCTGGCTGTAGCCCACTCTCATTTCACAGGATCATACAGCTTGGAAAAGACCCTTGGGATCATCGAGTCCAACCATCAGCCCTACTCTACAAGTTAACACTGAATCACACAGAATCACAGAACATTAGGGATTGGAAGGGACCTCAAAAGACCATCTAGTCCAATCCCCCTGGCACAGCAGGATCACCTAGTTTGAAGCCCCTTCCAATCCCTAATGTCCTGTGATTCTGTAATGCTGGTGTTTAGACTGATTTCAAGCCCAGCAATGCAAAATGCTGGCAGGCACTCTCCAGTGCCTCCAATTGTAGAGGCTCCACAGCAGCTGCTGAAAAATGCAAAGAAAAGCACAGAGCTAAATTTGCCCGGCTGAGATAAGTGCTGTCACTGAGAGAACGTGGTGTGAGAGCGAGAACGCTAACAAGGACACCGACTACTAAAGGATAAAAGTAGGATGGGGTGGGGTTTTTTTTCCTCCCCGAGTCTGGGAAGTGATTTTGCCAGTTTTTAATGCATTTGGAGTAACGCGAGGAGCTTTGGCGCTTGAAGAAAAACAGAGCTCTTGAAGAGTGAGAAAATGATTTCTGGTTCTTCAAGGAGAAACCTGCACAGAGGTGAAGGAAAGCCCTTTAATTGAAACCTGGGGAGCTGCTTTGCGATGATCTCAGGAGAGCCTAGGGCTGTTCCATTTCAGTAAGCAGGCATGTTGGGTCAGATGTCTTACCTGTTTCTGAAATGTTACCTGCCCTTGTGTAACCTCTAATTATAAGTTTCAGCGAGAGTCTTTAGAGACTACATTGGAACTGGCTGTGTTTGGGCATCGCGAGGTTTGAAATGGGTCAGGAACTCCGACACACCTGCCTTTTTCTTCTTTCTGTCTTTCTCTACTTTCTCTCCCTGTCCCGATCTCGATCAAGCAGGGTCGGTCCATAAGACACGAGTTCATTCTGCAAGGTAACTACAGCCAGGAAAAATGAGTTGGAAGAATTGGTCTAGGGGATCCTGCTGTGGCAGGGGGATTGGACTAGATGATCTTTTGAGGTCCCTTCCGATCCCTAATGTTCTGCGATCACACTGTGCTATTGTGTCGTGTACGTTGCGTACGTCGGTCCTGCTCTAGATTTTACCTCTTCTTAGGTACTGGTCTGGTTCAAGAGGCAATGGGTGTCAGCTGGAACACGGGAGGTTCCACATCACTATGAGAAAAGCAAAGTGAACTATGCAAGTGACTAGAGAAGAGTAAACCTGGGGTGCTCCTGCATAATCAGGAGCAATCCACCTCCCTGAAACTGGACGTGCAGTTGCTGACCGTCTCCCTCAGAGCTGGATATTACTCTGCTCATGGAGCTCCACTTCACCACACAACATTGTCATCTAGTTGCTCAACAATGCAACACACGAGTACTATGATTTGATGCAAGATTAAGCAAACTAGTTCAAAAGGACAAAGGTTTCTATGGTTTCTCCACCCGACAGCCTCCCACTCTCAACCACCAGAAGCTCTGACTACGAAGCAGCTCTGTGTTGAACTAGAACAAGGTAAACAGCCAATGCTTTGCTTGACTTTACAAAGTGACTGGATCTAGGGGATCCTGCTCTGGCAGGGGGATTGGACTGGATGATCTTTCAAGGTCCCTTCCAATCCCTAATGTTCTGTGATTCTGTGAAAAGTTAATTCTCCTCAACGCTGACGTAGTAACTTGTGATGGCAGCAGCTGAACAAAAGACACCCCTGAAATGTACAGAAAAAGAGTCACGCAATAAAGCCAGACTTTGCAAAACCCTGACCACCAGGCTCTGTAAGGCACTGGAACCAGCAGAGCTTTGGGGGACAATGGAAGGGATCTCAAAACACCCTTTTACAACCACATATTCATGTCTAACTTGAGACTTCAATACCACTTGCACTTAGCTTGATGTTTGGTTCTCAGACACGTTCCTCAGTGGAGGGCTGCCAAAACATGCTTGTTATTCAAATTCAAAACAAATGGTTCTGCTTGGAGAACAATGGTCTGACACTGGGAAACTCCATGCACTCCCAGGTACGTGTTCCATGGGTCACAGGTTCACAGAACATCAGGGATTGGAAGGGACCTTGAAAGATCATCTAGTCCAATCCCCCCACCACAGCAGGATCCCCTAGTTTGTAGGTGTTCAAGTCTTTCGGTGCTTTCCCTATTAATAGCACTAAAACTAAAGAACACCGCGGCACACCCACTCCGCTAGAAGGGAGCACCTCGTAGGTGATGACACAATGACAGTAATTAGAAGGGCTTTGGTAATGTTTTGAAGGCCACCCAAATTTGTATGCATGCAATGACAAATTTCAAGCACCCAGCGAAAGCAAAACAAGTTCAAAGCATTGACCTCACTCTTCAGAAAAACAAATGATGCAGACAATTAAAAGAGAATTACCAGGAAAGACATTTAAATTCACAGATCATAGAATCATGGAATGTTCTAGGCTGGAAGGGACCTCCAGAGGTCAGCTAGTCCAACCTCACTACACAGGGACAACTCTAACAAGGTCAGGTTGCTCAGAGCCTCATCAAGCCTGACCTGAAATGACTCCAGGGATGAGGCCCCCACCAGCTCCCCAGGCAGCTCATTCCAGCCATCAGCCACCCTCACAGTGAAGAACTTTGTTCTAATATCCAGCCTCAATCTTTCCTTTCCCAGCTCAAACCCCCTGCTCCTTGTCCCATCCACACAAACCCTCTGGAAAAGGCCTTCCCCAGCCTTCATGTTGGCCCCTCTGGTGCTGGAAGGTCAGAAGAAGGTCCCCCCAGAGCCTTCTTTTCTCCAGGCTGAACAGCCCCAACTCTCTCAGCCTGTCCTCACGTGAGAGATGCTCCATCCCCTGATCACTGCAGTGCCCCTCCTCTGGACATGCTCCAGTCTGTCTACATCCTCCTTGTGCTGGGGACTCTAGAACTGGACACAACCCTCCAGGTGAGGTCTCACCATGGCAGAGTAGAGGTGCAGCATCACCTCTCCGGATCTGCTGGCCACAGTCCTTCTGATGCAGCCAGAGTGTGATTTGCCATCTGGGCTGCAGCTGCACACTGGTGGCTCATGTCTAGTTTGTCATCCCGCAGCAACTCCAAGCCCCTTTCCACGGGACTGCTCTCCAGTAGATCCTCTCCCAGCAAGTACTGGTGATGCCAGTTACCCCTGCCCAGGTGCAGGACTGTGCACTTGGCCTTATTCAACCTCATAAGGTTCATCTGAGCCCACGTCTCCAGTCTATCCAGGTCCCTCTGGATGGTATCCCACCCCTCAGGCCTATCAGCTGCACCTCCCAGCTTGGTATCATCCACAAACTTGCTGAGGATGCACTGAATGCCTCTGTCAAGGTCATTTATAAATATACTGAACAACACTGGTCTCAGTACAGACCCCTGCGGAGCACCACTCACCACCTTCCTCCATCTGGGCATCAAGCCACGTGTGATGTATGTGTATACACATCTGTGTGTGCACCCCCCTCTACACATGTCAGCACGAGCACATAACTTGCCCTTTCACACAATAAAAAGAAGGCAGTGACCAAAAGATTATGAACATGAACAAGAAGCATTCCCTTCCCCACTCTCCTGCACTGCAGTCACCTGTGACAAGCAGAGAATTCATCCTGAGTACTGGTTAAGCTCAAAAGAAAGGCTACAGAAAGTGCATTGGCTACAAAAAAGAAATCCATTATTGAAAACATTAAAAAAGGTGCTTTGGACTGGAAATAGGGAGTGATCGCAGAATCACGCAACATGAGGGATTGGAAGGCACCTCGAAAGATCATCGAGTCCAAGCCCACGGCCACAGCAGGATCACCTACATCAGGTCGCGCAGGACCACATCCAGGCAGGTTTTAGACATCTCCAGACAAGAGAAACCAAAGTGTTTTGCCAACACTGCTTCCAGTTCTTCATTGTGTGAAGCAGCCCCTGGGTTTCAAACAGAGCACACAGCACCTACAGAGTTCAATTGTGGAGAAGAACACATCCCAGAAACCTCACCCGAGTGCTGCTTTACGTACAGCTGATGGAACCGCGGAAGCCATCGCGCGTCCGCACACAAGAAAACCCAATCGCACCAAAATATCCCAGAACCAAGAAATCATTTCTAATCTTGCCAATGTTTTGTGTAAAACACAAAAAGCTAAGCGAAGCATAAAAAGGTTCATTCCCAGGAAAACCAGCAGCCCAGCAATTAAGAGCCCTGCTCTGCTTGTGGCAGACGGTTTTAAGTTCCCAGTCTGCAGGACAGGTCCCAACATGCCAGCAGGCTGCACTCCTAACTTTTGGCTTCGTACTTTCCACTCCTTCTGCCTTTCCTATCCCAAATCCCCAACAATATTTTAACAGATTTTATCCCTTCCAATGAAACATTCACCTCTGACAGTGAACACTTCAAAACCAGGAGGACTTTAAACCAAGTGATGAAATAACAGCCATGAGAAAGACTGGGGAGCAGTTGAGACTCAGAAAGCAGATGAGAGTCCAACTTTTATTAATTCTAGTTAATTATACAGGCTCCCTTTGAAAATCCTACCTTTGGGGCATCCTGCTTTTACTTTTACTTGACTACTTTTTCACTTGTCTAGACATTTTTATATCTCCAGTTGCTCTAATTGCTCTTGCCATGTATACTCTCACTTCTTCTCTACTCTTCTCATTATCACAGAACGTCAGGGATTGGAAGGGACCTTGAAGATCATCTAGTCTGATCCCCCTCAACAATTTCTGCTTTCACATTGCATATTCCTTAGTAGTTTGCTGTTGTCTTGTTCTTCCTCCCCAACTCTACATTTCGCTGCTATTTTTCTTCACTGATGTAAATTTGGAGATGTGGAGCAGATCAGTGGCCCCCTCAGTTCAAGGACATGGAGCTGCTGGAGAGAGTCCAGTGTAGAGCAACGAGGATGATGAAGGAAGTAGAACACCCCCCTGCTGAGGAAAGGCTGAGGGAGCTGGGTCTCTTGAGCTTGGAGAAGAGGAGACCGAGGGGTGACCTCATTACTATTGATAATTATGTGAAGGGGGGTGTCAGGAGGATGGAGCCAGGCTCTGCTCAGTGTCATCTAGTGATAGGACAAGGAGCAGTGGGTGTGAGCTGGAACAGAGGAGGTTCCACATCACTATGAGAAGGACCTTCTTCCTGGTGAGGGTGACAGAGCCCTGGCAGGGGCTGCCCAGGGGGACTGTGGAGTCTCCTTCTCTGGAGATGTTTAAGACCCACCTGGACATGTTCCTGTGTGACTTGATCCAGGTGATCCTGCTGTGGCAGGAGGATTGGACTAGATGATTTTTTGGGGTCCCTTCCAATCCCTGATGTTCTGTGATGCTGTGAAGTGTAGTTTCCCTGTTGTCACTTCTGCCAGCATACACTTCATACACGGAAGCTCTTCCTTTCCTGCTTTGAGGGCAGCCGATACTTCACACAACTGCTTCATGTGATTTAATTTGTGAGCAACGTATTTTGACGAAGCAAGGATGAATTATTTATTTTAGAACTATAGCATTAAGCCAATAAAAATCAAACAACAACCAGAAATCAACACACCACAAGGCCACACAGTTCTCTAACAGTGGAGTGGATAGAGACACAGTGCAGCATCTCTCAGGAATCAAAAAAGAACATGACAAGCCTAATACATCCTGATCAACAACAATTTCTCCCAGCCAGGAAAAACTGCACCAGCTGCCTCTTCACCTCAGTTTTTCTTTTCTTGTAGGTTGCACGTCATCCCAGCCCCGCCAGGTAACAGCGCGCATCTGCCACGCCAGAAGTGATTTTCCCAGCAGGTTATTTGGATCATGGCATCTGCACAGAGGTAGCAGACGTTTCTCCACAGTGCACTAATAAAACAGATCACAGCAGGCAGCGTTTACTAAAACACCAGAAATCGTGCTGTTATGCCTCTGCAAGTCTTCGACACGCACGCGGAGAGGTGGAGGGGGTGATGAGTACTGAGGCGTGACGCTTTTTTCACTACACTCACTTGCCCTCCTCTCCTTGCTAATGCACTAGCCCTCCTTAATGTGATCACTGCTCTTGAGATAAGGTCATCCTGAAGTAGGAGGTTACTACCTTTCTAGAGTCAAGAAAAGGATGCAAATAAGGTCATTAAAGAAAGGATGTAAATGTGGTCATTAACAGCTGATTTGCAGCCTCACTAAGATCATATTGGACTTATAGAAATGGACTGTTGTATAGTCTATACTAATCACAGAACATTAGGGATTGGAAGGGACCTTGAAAGATCATCTAGTCCAAACCCCCTGTCACAGCAGGATCACCTAGTTTGTAGGTGTTCAAGTCTTTCGGTGCTTTCCCTATTAAGTCACACAGGAACACGTTCAGGCAGGTTCTAAGTGTGTCCAGAGAAGGAGACTCCACAACCCCCCTGGGCAGCCCCTTCCAGGGCTCTGTCACCCTCACTGGGAAGAAGTTCCTTCTCAGATTGATGTGGAGCCTCCTCTGTTCCAGCTCACACCCACTGCCCCCTGTCCTATCATTAAATGACACCGAGCAGAGCCTGGCTCCATCCTCCTGACACCCACCCTTTCTGTATTTATAAACATTAATACAATTTATATTGTATTATCTCAGAATCACAGAACATTAGGGATTGGAAGGGACCTCAAAAAATCATCCAGTCCCATCCCCCTGCCAGAGCAGGATCACCTAGACCAAGTAGCTACTTTCTATAGTATACATTATATGTACAGAAATTATATATAAAAACACACCGGTCTATAGAATAATTAGTATAAAATATAAGTGATATTCTATAGGAATACAATTTATCTCAGCTTAGAACAGAAAGCAAAGGTCCCTCAGTGCACCGCAGACGGCTGCTGTTTTGTCTATCCGCGTAAAGCGTGTAGGTGGCACTACCCAGGCAGCTTAAATGCAGCAACTTCAGGCAGAACCTAACATGCCCTTCCAATACATTTTTGAGCCATTTGTTTTGTTTCTCAGACATTAATAATCTTGATACAGGATGTGTTCCTGTGCAACTTGATCTAGATGATCCTGCTGTGACAGAGGATTGGACTGGATGATCTTTTGAGGTCCCTTCCAATCCCTAATGTTCTCTGGTTCTGTGATACAAGAGCTGACCCACTGTATATCAGAAGAGAAAGTCTTCTCCACTTGACTGTGCCAGCACAAGGACTTTGGAAGCCCATCTCTGATCATTGCCACAGTCATAGAGAAGATTGTGTGACATTAAGGCCATTAACACTAATGCAGCTAAGAACTACTCAGAGAGCCCCATCAGCAGCAGATCAGTCCTTGCCATTTTAGGATTTACATAATCTGTCCTCTCTCAGGTAGTTCAGCTGTTCTCCTGTGAAGGGGCCTACTTCACACTGCAGCTGTAAGTGGGGGATTAAAAGAGTAAATACAGTTTTCAGAGGCTTTAATTAAAACGATTTCTGAAGTGTGAGGTTGCACTTGAAACCTAACAGGCAAGATTTTAATCTCATCACCTACAGTAATAACTTCACAGCATGGGTGCTAATGAAGGCAGCAAGGCTGGGGAGATGCAGCACTGCAAACCAAGGCAAGAAGAGGAGAGAATACTTTCTGGTAAAGAAGTTTTGCCTAAAGAAACCAAAGTAACCACAATTTCCAGTGGTCACATTTATCTGCCCCAAACTTGTTCGCTGAGCCAATAACAACACACCAGTCAACTTTCCCTGCTATACTGAGATTGATTTCAGTTTGTGTCCCTTCCAATCCCTAATGTTTTGTTTTAGAACGCTCCTTCAGATCATCACCTGAACTTCCAAAAAGGCTGAACAACACTTGAATCAGAAGCTATCCGACTCAGGATAATCCTGGCTGGCAGCACGTGCATACATCCCTCTTGTTCAGACAAACAGCAACCTCCATCAGTGTCTGCACTGGATGAGAAGCAAGGACCACCAATCCACGGTGCCATACTGGAGACCTCATGAGACAGATGCAGAAGCCCATACACTCGAATGTGGCAAGACAAAGCACTTCAAAGCCAAGGTTTAATTGCTTGTTGATTAAGGCTCTAGACAATGCTAATTAAATATTTGATAGGTTTGTGAAAACTTATGGTCTTGAAAGAGAAAACAGTGTGCACAGCACCACTCCTACCTTCACTACAGCACCAGCACAAGCTGAAATGAAGGGTAGGAAACTCATTATCATCTCAAAGGAACAGAGAAAATGGTTGGTTTGTTTATTGTTAGGACAGACATGTGGAGGAGGATCAATCTAGAAAACATGCACTTCTGGTTTCTACAGTAAGTTCAAAAACATGTGGAGAATTCCCTTCATGTTCCCATCTCCTTTGAAGTAGCTCTTAATAGCAGATGTCTCTGCTAAGCTCCAATATGAGCACAGACAGGAGAAAGTCCACAATGAGAAACAACAAAATTCACAGAATCACTCTGGTTGGAAAAGACCCTTGGGGATCATGGAGTCCAACCATCAACCCTATTCCACAAGTTCACCCCTAAACCAGATCCCCCAACACTACATCTAAGCAACTTTTAAACTCCTCCAGGGATGGGGACTCAACCCCCACCCTGGGCAGCACAGTCCAGGGCCTGACCACTCTCTCTGGGAAGAATCTCTTCTTGATGTCCAGTCTAAACCTACTGTGTTGAAGCCTGAAGCCCTTCTCTCTAGTTCTGTCACTAATGACCTATGAGACCAGCACTGACATCTCCTCAACTTCAAGTCTAAACCACAAAATCCTCAACCACCTCCTCCTGTAAGAGAGCAGATAGTTCTGTGAATTAACAGTTTTATTTACAGAAAGGACCCTTAGGGATCCATGGACTAAACAAATTGTTGTCGCTGGTATCATTAACACCAGTGATTTACTAAGAAAAAGCACCAGCAATGCAGCAAAAATTAAAGACCTAAACAGATGTAGCAGTACTTAATGAACTTCTTTATTGCACCTGTCCAGATCTGCATTTGTTCTTATATCTAATGAGCTAAAAATTGCCAGTCACTCCACATATCCTTCTCTGGAGATGTTTAAAACCCACCTGGCCATGTTCCTGTGCAGCTTGGTCCAGGGGATCCTGCTGTGGCAGGGGGATTGGACTGGATGATCTTTCGAGGTCCCTTTGAAGCCCTGAACATTCTGTGAGTCACAACGTTCATTTGTCAACATCATTAGCCCCACGAAGGAAAGTTCTGCTTATAAAGCACTTTTGTTGAAATTGCCAAATTCACTCACTGGAACTGAATCTTTTTCTCAGGAGACCAACCTTTCTCAGAAGAAAATACACTGCTAGCAGTTTTCAGAGAGTCTCTCCCTCTCTCTCCCTTAACCTAGTTTTTCACAAAGACATTTAAAAGCTGACAACCTTATCCTGCGTCGTGAAACAGGAAAACTGCAGTTACAAAGTACTTCATGGAATCACAGAACATCAGGGTTTGGAACAGACCTCCAAAGATCATCTAGTCCAATCAGAAACAATGTCCTGGCTGTGTCCTCTGATGCACTATGAATAGGGAACATAAAAATGGAGAGAGGGATCCCATCACAGAGATCCCTTTTGCAACAGATTGAAACAAGGGTGTAGATACACCCCCATGTTACTCAAATCAGGACTGTATTATAGTGGCAGATCTAACAATTTCCACTTCCTGCCTTCTGGTGTTTTTCCATTGCAAAGCCATCCCGTGAGTTGGATTTCCTTCAGAGAAAATAACCTGGAAGACATTATCCAGGAGGGAACCAGATATGTTCCTTCATCACGCCCAGGGAGGTTGTGGAGTCTCCTTCTCTGGAGATGTTTAAAACCTGCCAGGCTCTACTCAGTGCCATCTAATTATAGGACAAGGGGCAATGGGTGTGAGCTGGAACACAGGAGGTTCCACATCAATATGAGAAGGAACTTCTTCACAGTGAGAGTGACAGAGCACTGGAAAGGGTTTCCCGGTGGGTTGTGGAGTCTCCTTCTCAGGAGATGTTTAAAGCCCACCTGGACATGTTCCTGTGTGACTGAATCTAGGGCATTCTGCTGCGTCAGGGGGGTTGGACTGGATGATCTTTTGCAGTCCCTTCCAATCCCTAATGTTCTGCGATTCTGTGATTTACAAGGGCCATCATAAACAGAAATACACATGTCCTTCTGATGGTCCATGCTGGCCAGACACCAGCCAATCTGGTAAAGAAGTTGTTAGCACTATGCTGTAAACAAACCAACAGCCCCTTGGACAGGCTGATGACTTCCACGAGTCAGAGCTTAATGCCTAAGGGTGTAACAGTTATGCAGTGACGTAGGAAAGGGACCTCTAGCGTGAATAGTGACTGTGGGATGTGGACCGTGGAACTAGCGATTTCGTTCTAAAGCTGCCTCACGTTTCCTAGGTAAGCTCTTAAAGAAATAGAGGCTTGAGCCTCCAGGATTGACTAGAGGTATTTGACGCCATCGATGAAACGTAGCCCGACCATGAGCCATCGAGGCCATTCCAAGATCCTTTTAAAGGTACGGCTAACTAAACGGTGCGAGCAGACACTACCTCAAGGGAAGCTGCAGCATTTCAAGCAGTATTGACAGTAATAGCTTCACATCCTACAAGTGAGGCAGTGCTGGTACATTACCTGCATGATAACTGCTATAAGGTCAAGCAGCCTTTTTCACTTCCTCTCCTCCTCCTTTCCCCCCACCTCCACTTTTAGTCCTGGTCAAAACAGACATCCTGCACAGGAACGCTTTACCTACAACTTTCAATTGCTTTCACTGCGTCTTCCTTACACTACATTTGGCTTGAACCCCACAAAGACAACCTTTCAAACACAGCTGATTTCAGTGGGGGCCTCCAGACCACAGGCGATAGCATCTTGTCCTCTACCCCAACACTTGAGTAAACTGGGACACTGCAGAGAAAAAGCTCAAGCAGATCAATTGAAACAGATAAGAAGCAACTGTGAGCCCAAGCTGAATTGCTGAGACATTGTACAGAAAGGCTGACCTGGTGCAAAACAGGCCAGTTCTCCCCTTCCCCAGCTGACTCCACTGGAGTTACCCTGATTTACAGAGTAGAGGCACAAGTGTAAAACTGGTGCCAGTTGGATCGGGATCTGGCCAAGCGCCTACAAATGCAGGAGCTTCAGAGGCTGGCTTAAACTGAAGCGACAGATGTACTATCACATGGCAACCAGGAAATTTGTTCTGCTTTCTCTCCCAAATTGCTGCTGACCCCGGCCACATCCTTATGTCAATAAGGAGGTGTGAAAACAGGAATCTGGGGCAAGAGCTGACTATTAAACAGCTCAGAATTGTCTTTTAATATCGGCTTTTCTCCGGCAAGAGACTTAAATACCTAGTAGCCTTGTTTCAGCATTATTTTCATGTTGCTAAAAGCAGTTACCTAAAATCCTGGGCTCTTTCCACCCCAGGCAGCTCCCTCTGTCCTTTATTTTAATCATATAAAAACTAAATAGAAATCTTGTCAGACACACACACACACAAAAGGCTGAATACACTGTAAATAACTGACCCATTTCAAGCTTTCTCTTTCATTGTGCCTAATTCCATCTTCCAGGATAAGTGGAAACAACATTGACTAGTCGGAGAAGCCTTTTAACTTACAATGGGCTTTTATGGCAGTGACTGTATATTGGTGCTTCACTAACAGAAGGGGCTCAGGACAGTACAGAAAGTACCTTTCTTCTCTCCCAGATGATAAAACTCATTGACCCCAATGGCAGATGACTCGTAGCAAAGCAAGGTTCACCCTTTCAGAAAGCAGCCCTTAACTGGTAAGAGTAAATGCACAAGGTTGTTCATGGAATGGCTTATAAACCTTGTGACTAGAGCAGAACCACTCAGCCAGTGGTGATGTTGTATGACTCCAGTATCTCAGAGTGAACGAGAAAATACCAGAAACCTGCAGCCTGGTTCAGGTCGCTCTGCAATTAATATTGATAAATATGGAAAGGTGGGTGTCAGGAGGATGCAGCCAGGCTCTGCTCAGTGTCATGTTCCTGTGCGACTTGGTCTAAGTGATTCTGCTCTGGCAGGGGGATTGGACTAGATGATCTTTTGAGGTCCCTTCAAATCCCTAATGTTCTCTGATTCTGGGACCTGATGATAGGGGCAGTGGGTGTGAGCTGGAATACAGAATACAGGAGGTTCCACATCTGTATGAGAAGGAACTTCTTCCCAGTGAGGGTGACAGAGCCCTGGAAGGGGCTGCCCAGGGAGTTGGGGAATCTCCTCTGGAGACATTTAAAACCCACCTGGCCATGTTCCTGCACGCCTTGATCTAGGAGATCCTGCTCTGTCAGGGGCATTGGATTTGATGATCTTTCAAGGTCCCTCCCAATCCCTAATATTCTGCGATTCTGTGACTGGATCTAGGGGATCCTGCTGTGGCAGGGGGATTGGACTAGATGACCTTTCGAGGTCCCTTCCAATCCCTAATGTTCTCTGATTCTGTGAAACAACCTGGGAGGGCCAGTGTGCTCTGTGGCTTAGATAAGAGTATGTTCTGTTAGGCTGCTCCTGTTTCCTAACCACCAGCATCTGCCCTGCAGCGGACAGGGAGAGTAAAAACACCCTCGGGGACAATCGAGACCACTCAGCTTCAGTGATCATAAACAAGAGCTAAGAGACACTGCTCCTCATTGGAGCTGGACCCGACCCAGGGTGCTTTACAGTCAGTAACAGAAGCTGAGGGTTTTTTGTACCCCATCCATGTTTTTGTCTCACACAACTGTTACCAGCTTACACCGAACCAGCTGTTATTAAGACAACGCGGAACAGTAAAGCAAAGCAGAGATCCATCGTCAGAGAACAGGATGTTCTGTGATAAACTTCCTGCACACAGGGAACAGGAAAAGGGGAGGGGGGAAAAATGAAATTAAAAGGATGATTTCCAGTTAATTGCTTCTGTCCTGGTCTTGGGCAGCCATGCCAACAAAAGCACTGCAGAACGATTCTGAAAGGAACAAAACAAGAGTTCAGCAGTTCTTTGTTATTTGGAAACCAGCTAGTGTCTTTTATTTGCTTTTCAGCTGTACTTTGGTGTGGCCTTTCTGATGGAAATAATCCTGTGAACAAAATATCTGGCTGAGAAACAAAAGGGCTGCTAAGTCTGATCCACAGGTGACCAGCACTTGGCCAGCGACCAGACTAGGGCTAAATTAAAGATAATTTAAACTGACAAAACTGTCCATCTGCTCATACAGGTAACACAGAGAGAGTGTAAATTATCTCTAAGGAGAAAATCCTGCACTAGTCTGATGTCTATGGCCTCATTAATGTCGATAAATATGTGAAGGGTGGGTGTCAGGAGGATGGAGCCAGGCTCTGCTCAGGGGCATCTAGTGATAGGACAAGGGGCACTGGGTGTCAGCTGGAACAGAGGAGGTTCCACATCAGTGTGAGAAGGAAGTTCTTCCTGGTGAGGGTGACCAAGCTCTGGAAGGGGCTGCCTAGGAGGATTGTGGAGTCTCCTTCTCAGGAGACATTTCAAACCCACCTGGCCATGTTCCTGTGTGACTGGATCTAGATGATCCTGCTCTGGCAGGGGGATTGGACTGGGTGATCGTTCCAGATCCCTTCCACTCCCTAATGTTCTGTGATTCTGTGATGACCAAACGTCCAGCAAAAAGCTCTGCTGTACAAACCAAGCAGTTTGCAAAATCAATTCTACTGCAACACTAATATGAAGAACTCCCTACTGTTTCTGTGTTTAGTAGCAATAAAGCCAGAAAAATTGCTCACATCCATGGCAATGAATCCTCAGAGCTGATATCCTTTCTATTTTAACTGTAATGCTAAAAGGGTGGCTAGGAAACTCTTCAAAATATAAATCAACCTGAGACTAGAGAATATCCTGAAACAGTGAGCATCTTCCAAGCCCTACACATGCATGAATGCAAGTCCATAAAAAGAAGCTATATATCAGGAAGGACAGATATGAATAATAAAACACCATAACCACTTAACCGTGACATTTTATGTAACAGAGATTCAATTTCTGTCAAAAATATCGTGCAGTTACAGCCAAACTACTTTTTCCCTAGCTGTCACCCACGTGCAACAGCAACCTGTTGTTCAGGCTAGCTGATATTTAGATAACTGCATCCATTCACCAAACATTAGGGATTGGAAGGGACCTCGAAAGATCATCCAGTCCAATCCCCCTGCCACAGCAGGATCCCCTAGACCAAATTGCACAGGAACATGTCCAGGTGGGTTTTAAATGACACCAGAGGAGGAGACCCCACAGCCCCTTCCAGTGCTCTGTCAACATACTGTGAAGAAGTTGGTATAATAGGAATAAGCAGAGAAGGAAGATCACCTCTTTTGATGATATCTCCTGGGCACTATCCCAAAGCTGTATTTTCATAACTATTTCAAACGAGTGGGTTGTGGGCTTTTGTGGGTTGATGGCAGAAACAGAGGTCCCTGCCCTGGTATCCTGGCTGTTCACACTTCAGCTCACCCTTCGCTGCCGCCAGCCCTAGCAATGAGGCAGCCACCAAATGAGCCACATTTGGAAATCCACTTCTGGTTACATTTCTTCTCACTGTTAAAAAGCCTCTTTACAAAAGACAGCAAGAATAGAAATGCTTTTCAAACACCCAGGATTTTTCACAAAGCTGCTGCTATTACTTTCTCTAGCAAGAAGAGATGTACATTTTTAGCATCCTCTCAGTACATCACTCATGAATATTCACAGCTTCAAGCACATTCTGATCACTTCAGGAAAAGGCTTGAGGGGGTTTTTTTGTGATTTAAAATATTTGTAACTGGTTTTTTGTCTTCCTTTTTTAGCCTTCCCACCCTCCACCCAGTATGGGAGGTGCTGCTTTAAGCCTGGGCAAACAACACAAGATGAAGATATATTACCACTCCCAAAGAGGACCAGGGCAGATAGGAGTCACACACAGAATCACAGAGCATGAGGGAATGGAAAGTGTGCCCTACACACCCCTCGAATCACTCCTCATGGGATTAAAACTTTGCAGTTCATGCAGGAGTGAGCTGCTGGAATCTGAATCCAGTTGTAAGGGGAAAAAAGTATCTTAAAAAAATCCCAACCATTGCTGAGATATGTGATTGTGTCTCATGAAGTGATGAAAAGGAGATAGATTAGTCTCTCTAAGGGAAGGTCATTTTGTCAGGCATGATTAGTTTGGTCTCCTGCAGTCACCCAGCAGACTATTAGCTCTCAGTTTGGTAAGAGACCTTAACGGGGAGAGGACTGAGACTGAGCCAGTGAGCACTGCCCAGTGTGTTCGTTTCTGTTCCTCTCACTGCAGGCTAGAACATACTACAGAATATTCCAGACCACAGAATAAAACTGCAGCTGGAAACAGGTACATGCATATGAGGATTATAGAATTACTTAGCTTGGGAAAGACCTTCAAGACCATTGAGTCCAGCCACCAAGCCAACTTATGCTGATGAGGAGAACAGAAGCACCTAAAGGCTTATGGCTTAACTGGTGGATAATGTTGTTCTACCATTTGTCTTATCTCCTCAAAACTGGATTTGTGGTTAAAGGAAAAGCCGATCAATACCGTGAAAGGAGATAACTAAACAGACTGGAAGGGGCTGGGAGGGGAGGAAATGATGGGGGGAACTTAGAAGAATTAATAATTAGGTGCTTTGGATAGGCTGTAAACCCTGGGTCACTGAGTCAATAAGGAAATAGAGGAGGGAACGTCAGCCAGGTCAAGGGAATTATAAGTCACTGCTGAATCTATGACTGGTGTCCCTACTGGGTAGGACATCTGCTCTTGCAAGAATATAAATAAACTGTCTGTCTGGACCCAGTTTATTGGCAAATGAGCATTTCTCAAGTTCAAATCATGCTCCATCGTGCAGCAGGAGCCAGGCTCACTGCAACACTGGAACAGGCTGCCCAGGGAAGTTGTGGAGTCTCCTTCTCTGGAGACATTCAAAACCCACCCAGACATGTTCCTGTGCGACCTGGTCTAGGGGATCCTGCTCTGGCAGGGGGATTGGGCTGCCTGGTCTTTCCAGGTCCCTTCCAATCCCTAATTTTCTGTGATTCTGTAAACTCTTCCCCAGCAAGAACACCATGGGTTTAGACAACGCAGTGCTAAGCTCCTCTAAAACCACCTTGAACCCACATGTTTTTAGTTCGTGACCACAGGCAATTCTTCCTCTAAAACTCAGAGGTTAGTCAGAAGAAAGGAAAAGGGAAGAACTGCACTTGTTCCCCAAGTAACCAACCCTAACGTGGAAGCAAGTGATTCATTAGACAGGGCTGATAATTTACACCCATTCAGACAGTTATCCCAAAACAGAGCAGCAAAGATTCCTCAGTGTGAACAGGACTAACGTATATTGTCCCTCATTTCACTAAAAATACATAAGAGCTTGGGGCTTTGAGTAACCAAGTCTAGTTGAGAGGCATCCACGCTGCTGGCAGGAGGTTGGAGCTGACGATCTCTAGGGTCCCTTCCAACCTGAGTCACTCTGTGATTCTGAGACAGTGACAGTTATTTTCTCTGGTTACACAGAATCACAGAACATTAGGGGTTGGAAGGGACCTTGAAAGACCATCTAGTCCAATCCCCCTGCCACAGCAGGATCCCCTAGACCAAGTCACACAAGAATGTATCCAGGCAGATATAACATAAATGTCTCCAGAGAAGGAGACTCCACAACACCTGCAAGCTGTAGCTACTTATCAGAGATTAGGTGAGATCAGGTAAAGGAAAGTGGCAAGAAAAAATCATGGGGAAAAATAGAATTTTAAGAAGGTTATGTTTCAGGAAAATCCGTCATTCAAGTTCAAAGTTTAGATATCTTTCCTCCCATGTCCAGCATTAGTAGAGACAAATACTTTTCCTTTGATGTTTTAAAGAGATCTCTGGAAACGATTTGGTGATGAACCCTTCGTCTTTAATCGGGTGCTCTTACAACACAATAGGGCCTGACTTGTGACTCCTCTAATCCTGAGCACATGTTTAAGATGTACTTTCCCTGAAAAAGGGTTTGATCCTCAGAACTCCGGTGCTCACAGAAGCAGCAAGCACACAGCACGCTTTTGTTTCCTGAAAAGCAGACACTATTACCCGTCTCTGAGGCTGGCTGGTAACCCTGCTGTAGAGAAAGATGAGGTGCTTACCTATGGAGAAGCTCCAGGGGCAAGAGGGCAAGGCTGGCTGGGTTTTTCAAATCTTTCTGAATTTGCCTGGCTCCATGCACACAGCTAGCTTGCCAGAGGGCTTAATGCATCCCCTTAACCTCAGAAGGGAGCACACAGCCAGCTGCTCCTGAACTCTGAGGTCACAGAATCACTCAGGTTGGAAAAGATCTTTGGGATCACTGAATCCAACCATCAACCCTACTCTACGAGGTCACCCCTAAACCACAGCCCCCAGCACTACATCTGAGCAGCTTTTAAACAAATCCAGGGATGGAGACTCAACCATCAGCCTGGGCAGCCCAGTCCAGGGCCTGACTACTCTCTCCAGGAAGAGCCTTCTCCTGATATCCTGCCTAAACCTCCCGTGTTGAAGCTTGAAGCCCTTCCCTGTGGTTCTGTCACTAATGACCTGTGAGAAGAGACCAGCACCAACATGTCTACAACTATCTGAAAGGACATTGTAGAGAGCAATGAGGTCTCCCCTCAGCCTCCTCTTCCTCACACTAAGCAGCCCCAACTCTCTCCATCTCTCCTCATCAGAGTGATTCTCCAGGCCCTTCCCCAGTTTTGCTGCCCTCCTCTGCCCTCACTCCAGCCCTTCCATGTCTCCCTTGCACCAAGGAGCCCAAAACTGGACCCAGTACCCAAGGTCCAGCCTCCCCAGTGCTGAGTACAGGGGGACAATCACCTCCCTACTCCTGCTGGACACACAGTTTCTAATCCAGGCCAGGATGCCATTGGCCTTCTTGGCCACCTGGGCACCCTGCTGGCTCAGATTCAGCCGCCTGTCTGTTAGAACCCTCAGGTCCCTTCCAACCAGACACATTCTATGATTCTATGAAATTCAGGAGTTATTAATGCTGCTGGAAGTCTATTCTGTTAGGACTTCAATTGATCATCATAGTCTGAAGCAATAACTAGAAGGGAAGAGGAACATTCAGATTCCTTTCAAGTTCTAAAAGCTCTCAGTACTGCAACCTGAATGATTTTAGTCCAAGGCACTGTGCACATACAGGTTTGGGGGCATACTTGTACGATGAGGTACACTGACCAGAATTTTCACAGCCAGTTCTACTGGCAAAGCTCCATTAAACAACAAATTGTTCTGAGAAGTAATCTGATCGCTGCAATTGCTCATGGAATCAACTCAATTTACATGAAATATCTTTGCTGATGCTTTCTGCATCAGCTACCAGATGCTGGGTACAAGACAGAGGCTGAATTATAGAGTGGAATTTAATCCATGGTGCCTTCGTTCAGAGGTGATCCTTCCATGATCTACTAATTTTTTCTGTCTAAAGCTGAAACCAAGCACAGGTCAGTTATTTTTATCCTTGGGCATCATGTGGCTGTTACACAACACTGGACTGAATCAATCTAACACCTCGAGGCTGCAGCAGAAAGATGGATGTGCTCCCTACACAGCTTTTTTTCTTTCCCCCAATCACTTCCAGATGCATGTTCCCATGGTCACAGAATCGCAGAACATTAGGGATTAGAAGGGACCTCAAAATATCACCTAGTCCAATCCCCCTGCCGCAGCAGGATCACCTAGATCCAGTTGCACAAGAACATGGCCAGGTGGGTTTTAAACATCTCCAGATAAGGAGACTCCACAACCTGGGCAGCCTGGTCTAGTGCTCTGTCACCTTCACCATGAAGTGGTTCCTTCTCATATTGATGTGGAACCTCCTAGTGTCCCATTACATCCACTGCCCCTTGTCCTATCATTAGATGCCACTGAGCGGAGCCTGGCTCCATCCTCCTGACACCCACCCTTCACATATTTACCAACGTTAATGAGGTCACCCCTTAGTCTCTTTTTTTCCAAGCTCAAGAGCCCCAGCTCCCTCAGCCTTTCCTCATAAGGGAGATATTCCACTCCCTCCATCATCTTTGTGGCTCTGCACTGGACTCTCTGCAGCCGTTCTGTGTCCTTCTGGAACTGAGGGGCCCAGAACTCAACATAATATTCCAGATATAATCTCATCAGGGCAGAGGGTGAGGACAACCTCTGTTGATCTGCTGACCACCCCCTTCTAATCCACCCCAGGATGCCACTGGCCTTTTTGGCCACAAGGGCCCATTGCTGGCTCGTGATCATCCTCCTGGCCACCAGGACCCCCAGGTCCCTTTCTCCTACGCAGCTCTTCAACAGATCACTCTCCACCCTACCCTGGTCCCTGGGGTTGTTCTTGCCCAGGTGCCAGACTCTACACTGCCCTTCTCCCCTCCCCCCCCCCCC
>VXBP01004732.1:34747-117752 GCA_013400115.1 Rhinopomastus cyanomelas
TTTTGTTTATGCCCCTTCCCCCCCCCCCCCCCCAGCTCTCTCTCCATCATCTCATTCTATGAGGTTTTTGCTTATGTGCATCATCCACAGCTGCAGTGCACACACCTGCAGCACGGTCACCCTAGCAAATAAATAGCTGCTCGCTTACAAGGCATTTCCAGGAGACATGCTCCTAAAATATTTAGAGAGCCACTTGTGCTCATCCAGCAAAAGCTTTTTGTCCAATGCCCTGTTTGCATGGCAGGTAATCTGCTGGAGTAAAAACCACACTGGAAATCAGGACACCCTTTTCAGTTAAAATCAGTTATGCTTCAAGGTTTGATATACAAGTACATCCAAGATCCATGTAAACATCAAGAGTCATAATGCAGGTGTCACCCAGACTAGCCGTGTCCCCCCCCCTTCTCCTCCTTCCATAGCCAAGAGAAATATTTGCCAAGAGCATCACTGCTTTGCTTGTTTTCAAGCAGGGCACAATTAGGCTCCCTTCACTCAGAGTCACATCTGTTTAAAATCATTCTGCTGCACCTGAAAAGCCTTTTGAAATAAACACCCTGAAAGCTCAAATTGTCCAGGAGGCACAATACTGGAGAGCAGACAGGGTGCAGTGTGCAAGGTTAGAAGACAAGAGGAGATTATTTTTTTCTTCTTAAATTTGCCCTGTGAAGCAGCAAATTGCCCAGAACAGAAAGACCAGCTACCCACAGGAGCCAAACATGCATCGTTTCTATAGGAAATGAGGGGAAGCAATAAGCTGAACCCCCAACAACCTACATCTACACGTCACTGTGATTTTCAGCTTTGTCGCATGATTTAGCTCTGCTGAGGTCCACAGAATCACAGAACATTAGGGATTGGAAGAGACCTGGAAAGATCATCCGGTCCAATCCTCCTGCCACAGCAGGATCACTTAGATCCAGTCGTACAAGAACATGTCCAGGCGAGTTTTAAATGTCTCCAGAGAAGGAGACTCCACAACCTCCCTGGACAACCCCTGCTAGTGCTCTGTCACCTTCACCGTGAAGAAATTCCTTCTCTTACTGATGTGGAACCTCTCTGTTCCAACTCACACCCACTGCCCCTTTTCCTATAATTAGATGCCCTTGAGTAGACCCTGGCTCCACCCTCCTGACACCCACCCTTCACATATTCATCAACATTCATGGTGCCACACCTCAGTTTCCTTTTTTCCCAACTCAAAAGCCCCAGCTCCTTCAGCCTTTCCTCATCAAGGGAGATGCTCCACTCCATCATCTCTGTGGCTCTGTGCTGGACTCTCTCCAGCAATTCTCTGTCCTTCTGGAACTGAGGGGCCCAGAACTGGACACCATATTCCAGATGCAGTCTCACCAGGGCAGAGTAGAACACCACTATAGGGCTTGAAGGGCTATAGTGAAATTTTGGTTATAGGTCCCCAGACTGTCACTCTGAAACCTCTTCGCTTGAGTGGACACACAACTGCAGTCACAATTTCTTCCTACTGATTTTCAAGAAGTTCCACACAGGCACAGGACAACTGCCTGCTCCACACCACCAGCTATTTGTGGCCTTCTGAAACATCTAAAAGCACCAAGAAGTGACCCTTGCTGAACTCTGCTGTCAGTTACATCATTTGCCTCTTGCTTCCCCTCCTATTTATTCTGCATCTCTAATGACAGGTTGCCTTCCCAAAGCCACACTGGCAGACAGCAACGTGTGCTTGCACCACAGCCAGACGGCTGCGTGGTCTGACACAGCTCCAGCTCCAGCTCCTGCTCCTGGGCAGGTTTAGCCTGGCCAGCTAGAGGGGAGTGCTGCCATTGCCCAACACTTCCCTCTGCCAGGCTGCAGCCTGTTAACAGGAGCAGCTGCAGAGGATGTGAATCCACACCTCAGCTGGCAGTGTCTGCAGATGTTACCTGTACTGACTGGGACAGATGAGAAGCAACCGAGTCTTGTTCAGCCCTCCCTTCCAACACCTCGTGTGGGGTTGGAGCTGACCCTGTCTAGCAGCAGCAGCAGCAGCAGCTAAATCTCCCCGCGAACATGAATCAGGGCCATTATGAGTCTAAGCTGCTACAACATCAGGTTGTGATCTGAAGTAGATTTGGTGTGAGTACACACTGTCTTTGCTGTTCTGATACAGCATCTAGAAACTTCTACAGAAGGGGTGGACAGCTGCAGATAGTAGCTTATGGGGAAAGACTGAAAGAGATGAAGCTCTTTAGTTTGAAGAAGAGGAGGCTGAGAGAAGACCTCATTATTCTCTGCAATTATCTGAAAGTATGTTGTGGAGAGGTTGGTGCTGGTCTCTTCTCACAAGCAGAACAAAAGGCAATGGGTTCAAGCTACAGCAGGGTAGGTTTGGACTTGATATTAGGAAGAATTTTTTCACAGAAAGGGTGGTCAGGCACTGGCATGGGCTTCCCAGGGAGGTGGTTGAGTCCCTATCCCTGGATGCGTTTCAAGGTTGTTTGGATGAGGTGTTGAGGGATCTAGTTTAGGGGTGAACTTGTAAGGTAGGGTAGATGGTTGGACTGTATGATCTCAGGGGTCTTTCCAACCAGAGTAATTCTGTGATTCTTAAGTTGTCTTAAGTTGTGCAGCATAATCTCTTGTATCACTGGTAGCACCTTTGTCTCCTGTACATCCATCCTAGGCACACGATACATGATTCTCTGAATGGAATTCAAGAAAAGGCCCATCTAAAATTCAGTTACTATAGCAGCAAAGAAACATATTGCTCCAACTTACATCAAGCTGATTGTGGAGGCAGCACAGTCAATAACCCAGCATCGTTAATACTACTTCGGTTGGAATTGTACTCTTGCCATGCACCTCCCTTATGAGGAGAGGCTGAGGGAGTCTAAGTGCTACACTAATGCCTATGACCTCATTAATATTGATAAATATGTGAAGGGTGGGTGTCAGGAGGATGGAGCCAGGCTCTGCTCAGTGGCATCCATCAACAGGACAAAGGGCAATGAGCGTCAGCTGGAGCGTAGGAGGTTCCATATCAATATGAGAAGGAACTTCTTCATGGTGAGGGTGACAGAGCACTGGAAGGGGCTATCCAGAAGTGTTGTGGAGTTTCCTTCTCTGGAGAGGTTTAAAACCCACCTGGGTATGTTTCTGTGCGACTTGGTCTAGATGATCCTACTGTGTCAGGGGGATTGGACTGGATGATCTTTCCAGGTCCCTTCCAGTCCCTAATGTTATGTGATTCTAACATGTCAGGTTTGCACACAGAGAGCAAAGTTGCAACTACACCTGGTGTAGGCTTGTCCGAGTCAGCATGAAATCAGCTTAGAGCACTGCTGGACTGATGCTTTAAGACCACACTGCTGTGAGAAGGGGCACATTGCCTTCCCTGCTGCCAATCCAAGCCCGTAACTAGCCTTCATCTGTACTAGTGAGCAAAGTCAACTCAGCAGTCCTCTCTATGACCACCACTACTGACTCCAGAAAAGCAATAAGACTGGCTTGATGGGAGGGAGAATGAACCAGGAGTACTGGTCCCGAGCAGTACCGGACCTGGCACCCAGGAGTACTGACTTCCATCAGTGCTAACCAAGCATGAAACTACACCAACCAGCATCAGCAACGCTTCAACTATAGCAGCCTTCACAAGGAGACCTGGATAAAAAGGAACATTCTGGAAGGCAAAACATGCTTTATGTTGCAACACCTCTATTCCTTCAGCTAGTTCGGCTGCTTCCAGACTAGCTCGTGTGTACCTGAACAAGCAGCAGCCACTCTTCCAGCTACAGTGAGTGTTTTGGCAGTGAGAGGAGAGGCATTGTGAAACAGAGAGTTCAAATGCCACAACCCAGATTTGAGATACTGTGCCACCTGCAGCAATGTTTAAAACCAATCCCATAAAACTCCCACCCAATCCCTCTTGCAGAAGTAGTCCAGAAGTTATTGTTCAGACATAATTTTCATTACAGAATCACAGAGCATTAGGGATTGGAAGGGACCTCTGAAGATCATGGGGAGTTTTGGAGTCTCCTTCACTGGAGATGTTTAAAACCTGCCTGGATGTGTTCCTGTGTGACTTGGTCTGGGTGATCCTGCATGTGTTCCTTTGTGACTGGATCTAGGGGATCCTGCTGTGGCAGGGGGATGGGACTGGATGATCTTTCCAGGTCCCTTCCAATCCCTAATGTTCTGTGATTTCATATGAACGGATAGAGGCAGGTTGTGTTAATCTCAAGAATCTGTCAAGGACAGAGCCTGAAGCATCCTAGGTTGAAAGTTGGGTTGCATAGAGTCTTTTTCATGCAGAAGTTCTTGTCTTCTCCTTGAAAGTGTTTATTATTGTAAAATTAATCCAGGCATAGATGGGTCTACCCAGCCTTAAAACAAGGGCACTAGCAGGTGAAAGTTGCACAATTTCACATGAGATGTGGGAGAGGTGTTCCATATCTTCACCACAACCTGCTGACAAAGTCCCTTTGTGTTACAAGCTTTACCAAATGGGCAGCTTGGCAGGTCTGAACCTCTAGAAAAGGCTTGGTACAAAGAAACTGTGCTTGGGATTTGCCAGTTCCCACTTTGTCACGTCTAATTGCATTTCTACCCCAACTGATTTGGTTGCAATTAACAGCTCTGCCTCCCCTGTATTTGACACTGACTTAATCCCTCAAGAAGACAGATTGCAGCAAAAATTGCTCTTGGCTGAAAGGATAAAGACCTGAGTGCCCTTAAAAAGGGCAGGGAGAAGAACTCCTTCCTCTGGTTTATAGTAGTATAAAATACATTTGGTTTTGTATAGAAATGAGGGCCAGAGACTTCCCCAGCAGGTAGCTGTTATCAGTCAGACACAACCATTTCCCCCCGGACACCTCATCTCAGATCTGTGTGGATAACATGTTAGGTGTTTGGTACAGCCTCACGGGCATCAGATATATGAAATTAAATAGCCAAAACCTGGGAGTCAGTGTAAGAGCACATCCAGACAAAGCCATGTTCACGTGGTGGTTGGCTACCCAGACTTTCTTCTCAATTACAGCAGTTAGAATGAGGTTAAGCAGTTAGAATTAATCACAGAATCACAAAACATTAGGGATTGGAAGGGACCTTGAAAGATCGTCTGGTTCAATCCCCCTGCCAGAGCAGGATCACCTCAATATATCTACATCAAATAGTGTTAACATTTCATAGAATAAGGAGAGAAAATGATGAATTCCATGGAAAAGTACTGAGTGCTGGCCGAAACGATGTCAAAAAGTATGTGCAGCAGACCTTGAAGGGAGAATCTTAGCTACATTCCTCTGGTGCATAAAACAAGGGGCAGCCTGGCAGAGGCTGCGAGATTGATTTTGCAGGAGACAGTGTGATTCAGCAATTTCAGAATCAGAACTCTTGTGCATGCATGGAAGTAAATTCACAGAATCATCCAGGTTGGAAAAGACCCTTGGGATCATCAAGTCCAACCATCAACCCTACTCTGCAAGTTCACCCCTAAACCAGATCTCCCAACACTACATCTGAGTGACTTTTAAACTCATCCAGGGATGGGGACTCAACCACCACCCTGGGCAGCCCTTTGGAGTTCAACCAAAAGGACCACTGACTCAATGCACCAGGCAAGTGAAGGAGCAGGGGAGTGGGTAGATGAATTCCAGGATCTTTTCAGAATGAAACCACCTTCTATATAGAAGATTATGAATATGTGATGTAAACAATCTATACAACCTTCATATTGCCCACTATGTGTGTGAGAAACTGCTCCCCTGCACCCAGCACGCTGTCATAAAGGAAGGGCTGCCTTCAGGAGCTTACACCCATCTCTTAGAGGGGGTTTATTTTGCTGACGGAACCTGTGTTTGCTTTGCTTACAACACTTAGTTCTGCATTAAAGATAATAAAAATCCATTTCAATAAGTGATCTCCCCAAGCCCACATTAGGTGTGTAATGAGTAGGGACCAGACAAGAACTGAGATTATTAAGTAACCAGATCAGACACAGTGGAAATCAGTCCTCCCACTCCACAGCAGGCCAAAGATAGGAAATATTTGTTTAATGATGTTGGCAGCAACTACTACAATAGGGTGTGGAAAATACAATCACTCACACCACATCAAGTTTAAAAGCAAGCACCCTGGAGCAAATCTGCAGGTAAGGACCCCCTTCCAATTCTGCACAACCCTGATTCAGTTCTGGGCCCCTCACTATAGGGAAGACATTGAGATGCTGGAGCGTGTCCAGAGGAGAGCTTTCAAGCTTGTGAGGCGTTAAGAGAACAAGTTGTGTGAGGAGGGAGAGGCTGAGGGAGCTGGGCAGGTTTCCTTTGGAGAAGAGGAGGCTGAGGGACCTCATCACCCTCTACAACTGCACATAACTCCTTATCGGGGCCCTAAGATGAGGAAAAAGTTACCCTGAAAGGACTGATTAACTTACCAGAAGAGCACACAGAGACCACAGGAGAGAGGAAAGCCCCCATGCTAGGGCTGACCTCAGGTCTTGGAAAAGCCCTCTTGCAATACCTTTCCCTTCCCACACTAAGCTGGAAACCACACTGTCCCCTGCAAAAAATCCATCTCGTAGCCTCTGTCAAGCTGCCCCTTGTATGCACCAGAACATAGCTGATGTTCTTCCTTCAAGGTCTCGTTAACCTTGTTTTACTTAAATGCCCCACATTTCAGATAAACTGAGTTACAGAACCTGCCCAGCCCTGCCAGCCCACAGCATCACCACGTACAGCACTTCATTTCAACACCCTCCTCTGAAAATCTGAACCCTTCTGCCTGGATGTGTTCCTGTGCGACTTGGTCTGGGTGATCCTGCTGCGTCAGGGGGATTGGACCGGGTGATCTTTCGAGGTCCCTTCCAATCCCTAATGTTCTGTGATTCTGTGATCCTACCTGGAGGATTTTATGGGAAAGGATATTAAAGTGGTCCTTGTCTGGATTTTTCACTTTCTTAATCAAGAATCTGGAGACTGAGGCGCCTGTTATCACTTTTCTTATCCCCTTCCAGCGAATGGAAGGCACAGCTCAGGTTAAAAGCCACTGACGAAACGAAGAGCCAAGTATGTGGTAGTAGATGGCCCGCCCCAGGCAGACAATGCTTGATGAACTCCATGACCTCCTAGGAGGCTTTAAACGGGAACAACAGAGCACTCATCAGCCACCTTCGAGAGCAACAAAGAAAACAACCGAATTTAACAGGCTTTTTATATGCAAACCACGACCAGTTGGGAGATGGCAGCAATGGCTCAGTCTGATTTGTTTTTCTCCTTTCAGTGCTGGCTTTGTACAGAATGTTCCATCTTTCACCTTTTTTTTTTAGAAGGTACATAGGAACTCCAGAAAAACAGCACATGCTCCCAGACAAAAAAAATCTCGAAGGACTGGCAAACACTTGTGATTTCTGAGCATCACCGGGGTTTTCTGACTACAAATTGTTCAGCTGCTGTGGGCTTGACAGAATCTATTCCGAGCCTGTCGTCTCCCTGCTCTTGTTCACAGATTTAGAGGCACTGATGAATGCTGTGTGTACCAGCCCAGCTGCTCTGTTCTAGCTACAAAACAGTTTTAGCCAGCTAACTGGATAAGAGAGCTTAAAATAGTGCAGCCCTTTACTCTTTATCAGCTTAACATATTCCAGTACACAGCACTAGGCTGAGAAGTACAAACCGGCCTGTTCATAATTTACATCCTCTTTCTGGGGCATTGTTTGATGTTGGGTTAATATTAGATTGAAACAAAATGGGATTTAGCTCTTGGAATTGTCATCCTAAATCGCGACCAAAGATCTCAGCTAGCTGAGCACCTGTCTGCTGCAGCAATTAACAGACCATTTGCAAGGATTCTGCTTCTCTTTCTGCTTTAGAAAGTCGCCTGTTGAGAGACTTGTGCCTTGTGTCCTAAAGGCAAATTCTATTTTCTATACCCTCTCTAGAGGCTTATCCTTCGGCCTTTGTCAATTTTTAGATGACAAGACCCAGCTTTTCCTTATTCCTCAGCTGTGCAGCTGACACAGAGTTACGCTGCCATTACCAGAGCTATTTACCTGACCGTCTAAAATCAGGGACAGACATCAAAACCTTTTCCAGTTCTACTCATTGAGAAATAAACGATTTTGTTTTAAAACCAAAATAATTCTCATGTGTTGAATCTCTTAAATCCCTAGTGGCACCATGCCTTCTGGCAAAGCTGGTGACATTAGTCATGCCAACAAAGAAACTTGAAATTAACTGCCTTTGTGCCCAGTGCCACTAAACCCACCATAATTGGTTCAGACATCACAGAAACTAGGGGTTGGAAGGGACCTCGAAAGATCATCTAGTCCAATCCCCCTGCCACAGCAGGATCATCTAGATCAAGCCACACAGGAACACGTCCAGGTGGGTTTGAATGTCTCCAGAGGAGACTCCACAATCCCCCTGGGCAGCCCCTTCCAGGGCTCTGTCACCCTCACAGGGAAGAAGGTCCTTCTCACATTGATGTGGAACCTCCCCTGTTCCAGCTCACACCCACTGCCCCTTGTCCCAGCCTTAGATGCCCCTGAGCAGAGCCTGGCTCCATCGTCCTGACACCCACCCTTCACATATTGATCAACATTAATGAGCTCACCCCTCAGGCTCCGTTTTTCCCAGCTCCCTCAGCTCTCCCTGATCAGGGGGAAGTAGAAACCCTGTGCACGCTCTTCTTAGGCATTCAGGTAACACTCCCTGTCAGAAGTGTCATGTCAGAACCTGCCATTTAGTCACTCAACACATCTGTCTAGATGCGGCTGTCATTTTTGTGAAAACCAAATATTAACACAATGATTAATAATTACTCCCTCCATCAGTTTTAGGTGCTGTGGAAAAACATGTGATCTGCTTCAGGCTTTGCATTATTCTGTGTTATCACAGCACCAGCCACATCACATCTCAAACCTCCAAAGTAAGGGGCAAGGCCTTGGTAGTCTTTTGATGTTGAAACAGCGACAGTACATTTGCTGCCGTGTGTGATCTCTAGGAGAGATGGAAACAGAATTTGTTTACACTGCTCTTTCCCGGTAACAGTTTGATATTTCAAGGAAATAGTTCTTTAATAAGCTTTAACCTACCAGTTGAAGTGACTTATTTGAGTACATGAATCACTGAACATCAGGGATTGGAAGGGACCTCCAAAGATCTAGTCAAATGCCCCTGCCAGAACAGGACCACCTAGACCAAGTCGCACAGGAACATGGCCAGGTGGGTTTGAAACGTCTCCAGAGAAGGAGACTCCACAACCCCCCTGGGCAGCCTGTTCCAGTGCTCCGTCACTCTCACCGTGAAGAAGTTCCTTCTCAGGTTGATGTGGAACCTCCTATGTTCCAGCTTACAACCATTGCCCCTTGTCCTATCTCTGGATGACATTGAGCAGAGCCTGGCTCCGTCCTCCTGACATCCACCCTTCACATATCTATAGACACTAATGAGGTCATCCCTGAGGCTCCTCTTCTCCAAGCTAGAGACCCAGCTCCCTCAGCCTTTCCTCATAAGGCAGGTGTTCTACTTCCTTCTATCCTGACAAGATACCTGTTTTCCATGCCCAGTTCTCATCCTCTGGGACTTGCTTTTCTGGCTGTACATTAATTTCCTCTAAGACAGGAAACCAGCAGTTAAGAGAGAAAAAAATACCCATATTTAAGAACCCAATCACTTGTACTGGAAAGAAACAAGAGAACTCTGAATTTAGAAGAGCTTCAGCTATTATTCCCTTTTACAATCTGCTTTGATACTATTTTTAAAGACATTAAATCAAGATTTTTCCAGTTCTCCCTTATTTGGAGCTACTCTGGAAATGATTTTTTTACAGAAACCTCTGAAGCGTTGAAGACTCCAGGGATTCTGCAGGTGTGTTGAACCACAGCCCTGTGCCTACCTCATCTTCACAAGTGTATTTGGCAACGCAGCCAAAATCTTTTCTCCTGAATCCACAGCTTTTCAGTAACTGAGCAGTTTCTCATGTAGCTCTGACACAAATTTCCCCTGGCAAAACTCCTAGTGACCTTCTAGTCTCACCACAACCAGATAGCAAAGCAGAATCATTTCACAGAATCACAGAACATTAGGGATTGGAAGGGACCTCAAAAGATCATCTAGTCCAATCCCCCTGCCAGAGCCCTTATGTAAACAGCAGGGTGTGGCATCTATCACAGCCTGGATTCTGACCTCATTTGCACCTGAATGGGTGTAACCAGATGGGTCTTGGTGTAACCAGAGCGATGCTTGGTGAGGGCATGCCAGCAGGTCCCTCAAATCACACATACAATCACAGAATCACTCTGGTTGGGAAAGACCCTTAGGATCATCGAGTCCAAACATCAACCCTACCTTACGTGTTCACCCCTAAACCAGATCCCTCAACACCTTATCAAAATGAACTTTAAACACATCCAGGGATGGCAACTCAACCACCTCCCTGGGAAACCCATTCCAGCGCCTTCCAGCAAAGTGTTATCAGAGTTCCAAAAAAGCCAGATTCACTGCCTGGAATGATTGAAAATGTCTTAATGTCAATAGTCTAGAGGACTCTTCCAGCTCCTGATATTCTCTGAAATATGTCAATGGCAAACCAACAGCATCCTGGAGTGGATCAGAAGGGGGTGGTTAGCAGATTGAGAGAGGTTCTCCTCCCCGTCTAGTCTGCCCTGGTGAGACCACATCTGGAGTATTGGTTCCTGTTCTGGGCCTCACAGTTCAAGAGGGATGTGGAGCTGCTGGAGGGAGTCCAGTGCAGAGCCGCAGAGATGATGAAGGGAAGGGAACATCTCCCTGATGAGGAAAGGCTGAGGGAGCTGGGTCTCTCAACAAAATACGCTTTTGTCCTGTTCAGCCTGGAGAAAAGAAGACTCTGGGGGGATCTTCTTTTGACCTTCCAGTACCTGAGGGGGGCCTCCATGAAGGCAAGGGAAAGTCTTTTCAAGAGACTTGTGTGCATAGGACAAGAAGCAATGAGTTCAAGCTGGGAAAGGATAAGTTTAGGCTGGGTATTAGTGAAAAAGTTCTTCATTGTGAGGGTGGTTGATGGCTGGAATGGGCTGCATGAGGACATGGTGGTGGCCCCATCCCTAGAGTCATTTCAGGTCAGGCTTGATGAGTCTCTGAGCAACCTGCTCTAGGTAGAGTTGTCCCTGTGCAGGGAGGTTGGACTAGATGACTTCTAGTTAATATGAACCTGCCTTTTACTGTTTACAGTGAAAACTGCTTTTGATGCAGTGCAGCAGAAACATGCTTCAATTTCACAGCTTCATTAACCAAACATCAGGTATTTGTATTTTAATTATTGTGTATCTTTTATTTACATGTAAGGGATAAAAGACAAACGGGCAAGCTACCAATCAGGGGTTATTCATTCCAGGGGAGATGGTGCATTATACAAACTGTACCTTTTGAAGCTGGGAGAGCAATTGCCACAAGGCCCTTCTGGGAACAGGTTCTGACTTTGTAGGTGTTTGCTCTATTTCTATACATGACTGATGGAATTGCACTGAAATAAGGGCTCCTTTGTGCTGTCAATGCAAAAGGGAGCCAACCAGTGAATAACAAAGGAGCAGAGCAACAAAAGGCTCTAAATCAAGCACTTCAAAGGGCATGGGTTGGGTTCACCTATTTCAGCACTGTCAAAATTACACAGATCAACAGAGGGACTCAAAGAACCTGAACTAGGAATGTAGATATCCCCTGCAGTTACAGAAGGGCACAGAACTGCTGGAGAGAGTCAAGCACAGAGCCATGAAGGTAGTGAAGGGAATGGAGTGTCTCCCTGATGAGTAAAGGCTGAAGGAGCTGGGCCTCTTGAGATGGAAGAAACAAGACTGGAGAGTGACCTCACTAATGTTGATAAATATGTGAAGGCTGGGTGTCAGGAGGATGGAGCCAGGCTCTTCTCAGGGGCATTCAACGGTAGGACAAAGGGCAGTGGGTGTAAGCTGCAACATAAGAGGTTCCACATCGATGTGAGAAGGAACTTCCTCATGGTCAGGGTGACAGAGCACTGGAAAGGGCTTCCCTGGGATGTTGTGGAGTCTCCTTCTTCTCTGGAGATGTTTCAGACCTGCCTGAACATGTTCTTGTGCGACTGGATCTAGGTGATCTTGCTCTGGCAGGGGGATTTGAGATCTCTTCCAACCCCTAATGTACTGTGACTCTGCAATAGAAATGGATGCCTCTGAAGAACAATTCTAAACATTAACTGGTGCAGCTTTGGCTCCAAACACAGGTGAAACTATACTCAACCATTCGATAAGTAATCAGTAGAGCAGCCTGTGTCATCTGTCAAGCAATCAAAACAAAGGAGGACATCAAAAGCGTGTGGTCATAGCTTATCACCTATGTCCTCCAGTGGGCATCTCAAAACCAAAGCTCAACAAGCAAAGTTGCTCAGTCATCCTTTTGTCTTGATGGCATTACGACAAGAAGCAGCTGATACAACTGGACACTCAAATCTTGTCTGCACTGCAGAACGGAAGACCTGTTGGGATGCAATGAAAACCAAGCAAAGGGTCCTCCTTACAGATGTGCAGCATGGAGGGGCAGGTGTTCCAACATACAATCTCACTCCCACAAAAATTTGTCCAAACCAGAGCTAAGAACTTAGTTTGGCAGAGCGAAGAAAGCATATGCCAAAGCTGTAAAGGGTTTTCCTGATGGCGATAACAGACCCCACAAGGGGAAATCTATCACCCACAGCCACCTCGCTTCAATTAGGACTGGCTGGCTGAAAAGATGTAGGAATGCTGGCCCGTGACATGACTTCAACAAATACCTCAGTCCTGCAGCACGGGTGAGACTGATCCGCTGTTACTACTGCCTTCACTGAACCCTTCTGACCTTTCGATGTGAAAGCAAATGTGACAAAGTCCCACAAAAGCCCATCTGAACGTTCTCGGGGAGGGGGGCTGCTCTTTCGATTAGTGCCAGTGCTCCCATACAATAGGCATGATGAGACCTTTGTCTTCAGCAGCAAATTAAGGCAGCTTTTGCCCCACTGTTTCGCCTCCATCCTCCCAGGAACAAGCAAGAGACTGACATGGATGAGGAAACACACAGTGGCCCTGCCAGGGACAGAATAAAGGGGCATGAAATGCTAGTTCAAATACTGCTATTTTCGACTGATTACGTGACAAACACAAACGAGAATCTCAGCACCGCACAATAAACCTATGAAGCTTGGCAGATTTCTTTGACACGTCTGGGAAGCAGCCTGCTGCCATAGTGATTCTGCTGCTCCCTCAAACCAACAGGGCTGGGAAGGAAGGAAGATTTGAAAATGCATGGATTCAGTGATATAACAAAACTATTCCTTTTAGGCAGAACAGACCCTTGTTTTCTGTGCAAAAAGGCCCGGAGGGTCCGCATCCATATGAGAAGGAATTTCTCCACAGTGAGAGTGACAGCACTGGAATGGGCTGCCCAGGGGGATCATGGAGCCTCCTTCTCTGGAGATGTTTAAACTCACCTGGACATGTTCCTGTGTGACTGGATCTAGGTGAGCCTGCTGTGTCAGGGGATTGGACTAGATGATCTTTTGAGGTCCCTTCCAATTCCTAATGATTCTGTGATTTATATTCTTTCGAGGTCCTTTCCAATCCCTAATGTTCTTTGACTCCCAGTGTTTCTTCATATGCAAGTTTATAACAGGACTGTTGAGCACTGTCAAGCACATAGACTCATAGAATTAAAGAATCATTAGGGACTGGAAGGGACCTCAGGAGATCATCCAGTCCAATCCCCCTGCCACAACAAGATCACCTAGACCAAGTTGCACAGGAACATATCCAGGTGGGTCAAACATCTCCAGAGGAGGAGACTCCACAACCCCCCTGGGCAGCCTGTTCCAGTGCTCTGTCACCTTCACTGTGAAGAAGTTCTTTCTGATACTTGTATGGAACCTCCTATGCTGCAGCTGACACCCATTGCCCCTTGTCCTACCACCAGATGACATATAATCTTGCTTGCTGTACGAAAGACCATTTTTCAGTGTTAAAGAGTATCTCCCTCTGCATAACTTCCTCACTGCAGATGTGCAGGACATCCCAGAACAAAGCAGATACACAAATGGCATCAGTGTCCCACTCATGGGACTCGGGAAGGCAAGCTGCTTCTCTGACAGACTAGACATCATCACACTACTACCCAAGGTACTTCCCTCCCTCCACAGCATCTCCAGGCTAAACAGAAGGCAGAGCATGAAATTACTGCTCAGAAGTACTGCCAGTGAGAGGAAGACTGAGCAGCAGTTGCTGAGCTGCAATTTTGTCTTTTACTATAGAGCTCATTAGAGAAGAAAAGCAACTCTCAGACCCCCACTTTCATTTATCCTGGCTTTGTAAATGAAAAGATCTGCAGTTGCTGGATGTTGCTTTCACCCTTCTGTCTTACTTTACGCTTCCTTTGATTTTCAGAGAATTGAAAATTAGGGAAATGAAGAGTTGGCACATGTTCCTCTTTCCCTTCTTGAACTTGAAAAAGAATTTAAACCCCCCAATCGTTTTAGATACCACGACTGAGAAAAACATTTATGAAAAGATGCGTGGGTTTTGATCACTCTACTGAATTTATTTGCATTTCTGATGAATTTTTTACTACAAACCCCCTATAGTTTACCCTTGTAATCCATTGCTCTCTACAACTCTCTGAAAGGACATTGTAGACATGTTAGTGCTGGTCTCCTCTCACAGGTCATTAGCAAGACAGCCACAGGGGAGGGCTTTGAGTTTCAATAGGAGAGGGTTAGCCTGGACATCAGGAAGAAATTCTTCCTGGAGAGAGTGGTCAGACCCTGGACTGGGCTGCCCAGGGTGGGGGTTGAGTCCTCATCCCTGGATGTGTTTAAAAGTCACTTAGATGTGGTGTTGGGGGATCTGATTTAGGGGTGAACTTGTAGATTAGGGTTGGTGGTTGAATTCACTGATCCCAAGGGCCTTTTCCAACTGCTGTCCACCAGGACCCCCAGGTCCCTTTCTCCTACACTGCTGTCCAACAGGTCAGTCCTCAAGCTATACTGGTCCCTGCTGTTGTTCTTGCCCAGATGCCAAACCCTACATTGCCATTGTTATAGTTAATCCAATGTCTCCCCACCCAACTCTCCAACCTATCCAGGTCCTGCTGAATGGCAGCACAGTTTGCTCCTCCCAGCTTTGTGTCATCAGCAAACTTGATGACAGTGCACTCTAATCCCTCATCCAAGTGATTAATGACTAGATTGAATAGTACTGGTCCCAGCACCAGCCCTTGGGGGTCTCCACTCTATGCAGTCCTCCAACTGGACTCTGTCTCACTGACCACTATTGTCTGGCATCTATCCTGCAGCCAGTTCACGATCCACCTCACTACCCAATTGTCCAGACCACGCTGCCTTAGTTTGGCTGCAAGGATGCTGTGGGAGACCATGTCAAGTGCTTTACTGAAGTCAATCCACCTCCACATACACTGCAGAAATCATTTGTGCAGATAGAGAGAACTGAACTTCAGAATGAATTTTTAAATAAGTGAAGCTTGATACCCCAAAGGCAGAACCTGAGGTATCGACCTGTTTGCTTTGCTGGAACGAAACCAAGAGCACATAACACACAGCAGCTTTTGCAGGTACCTCTTCATAAACAGCATTTTCCTTCCAAAACCAGCAAGAAGCAGAAAAGAGCAGGGGACAAGATAAAATAGCTTTACACACAGCACATACCCCGAGACAACAGGCAATAAAGAGTGTGTCAACTGCAGCACCTCCAACCTTGTTTGTCACTAGATTAACTGGAGAGCCAGCAAAGACAATGACTCCACCGTTCCTGCCCCTTAGGTTTGCTGTGAAAGGCTCCACTCACTCAGCAGCTGGCACGTTGGCAAAGTAGCTAAGGATGGCAACGAGCGCAAGGGGCAGAGGCAGCCCGGCACGCTGTGATCTGAAACCAGCGCCGCAATTAATTATATATGGACTGCGGCCAGGCACTCGTAGCGTTGTAATTAAATGGGACCACACAGAGAAGAGAAGGTCTCCTGTCACATAACACACGCTACAGAAAGACAGTTTATGTTCTTGCAAGAGAATAGGTTTGTGTTGACAGCACTGTTCCTGCTGACAGATGATCTTTCGAGGACCCTTCCAAGCCCTAACGGTCTGTGATTCTGTGACAGGATGTATGAATTTATACCTTGACACTTCAGGTTAGCTGCTCCTGTTTTATCTCCAGTAAGAGGCTTACGTGCCTGTTTATCTACTCTTCTACCATCAAAGTCCTCTTCTTTATAGATTTCTTTTTCCTCTCCTATATGCCTTTCGTCCTCTCATTTATTTCAGTCATTTTATGCTGCTCCAGTACTGGTACCCAAGAGATATTTAAATCTTATGGATCCTCATTTAAACTCCTTGCAAACCACTCTCCTGGGAAGCTCTTGGTAGTCTCAACCACACACTGACACAATCTACACAATTTGAAATGCTGTGGGCACATGTCAGATGAGACCAGCCCCAGATAATTTTCTCTTGAAGTAATTCCCTAAGACTGCACAACTGTTTTCCTTTGTTGAAAGCTGGATGTAAAGAGTGTGCCTCAAAACAACAGGAGTGGCTACGGGCAGCCAGGATCACAGAACAGTCAGGATTGGAAGGGGCCTTGAAAGATTGTCCAGTCCAATCCCCCTGCCACAGCAGGATCACCTAGATCAAGTTGCACAGAAACATGAAATGCCTCCAGAGAAGGAGACTCCACAACCCACCCTGGGCAGCCCCTTCCAGGGCTCTGTCACCCTCCGATATTGATGTGGAACCTCCCCTGTTCCAGCTCACACCCACTGCCCCTCATCCTATCATTAGATGCCACTGAGCAGAGCCTGGCTCCATCGTCCTGACACCCACCCTTCACATATTTTGAACATTAAGGAGGTCACCCCTGAGTCTCCTTTTCCAATCTCAGGACACCCAGCTCTCTCACAGCCTTTCTTTCTTGATAGATGGAAGTACATCAAGCAGCACTAGGAGTGCAGAGAGGGACTCACTGCCTCTTGAGAGCAGAGAGCCTTGAGCCTCTCAGCTGGAGCACAGCTGGCCCCACACTCAGACAACAAAACCTGCATGAAGGGCAAGTAGACACACAGAAGGAGCCTTTTGGCAGAAGCCTGAAGTTACATCATCTCCACTGTACTGTAAAATTTGAACTTTTCCTTAGAGTCAGAGAAAGATAAACACTTGCACAGCATGACCGAGCAGCAAAAGCAGCTGCCTCCCATCACATGGGGGAGAGGCTCATCCCCAAGCACAGCTGAGTCCACCATAGGATGCCTCAGTAAATAGACATTGTGTTTGGTTTGCTTCTGACCTCATGCTGGTTATTACTGGGGCAGCCTAGGTCCTCCCAGCTATGCAAGGTTCCTCCAGTATAGGTAAGAAAGTATTATCATCCTTCAGACATAAAAAAGCTAAGGGCTAGATTTTCAACATGACTTCAAACAAATAAGCATTGAGTAGGATTTTCAAACGCCTGTAGATACTTAAGACTACTGAAGATTATGTGGAAATTGGAAGCAAGGATAAAAAAGTACTATAAATCCTTGATTACTAAGAATTTGAATCACTTGTGGATTTGAAGCACACAGAAGAAACAGATCTACTGGCTGACCACTGTAATCCTCTCTTAGGGGGAAGAGAAGCAACAGTGTACAGTGTAAAATCTACCTATACATAGACCAACATGCACACACCCCTTTCACAGCATTGCAGAACATTAGGGGTTGGAAGGGTCCTTGAAAGATCATCCAAGTCCAATCCCCCCCATTGTGGCAGGACCACCTAGATCCAGCTGCACAGGAACATGTCCAGGTCAGTTTTAAACCTCTCTAGAGAAGGAGACTCCACAACCTTCCTGGGCAGCCTGTTCTTGGGCAACACTAGAACATGTTGCCTAGAGAGGTGGTTGACGTCCCATACCCGGAGACATTCAAGGTCAGGCTGATGTGGCTCTGGACAATCTGGTGTAATGAGTGATGGACTAGATGACCTTTGGAGGTCCCTTCCAACCCCATGACTCTATACAACGAAAGCTAGTTTGAGACCAATTGTCCAGTGATTTGGGTGGTGGAAGACAAACAGAATTTACAGAATCACAAAACACTAGGGATTGGAAGGGACCTCACAGAATCACAGAATCATTAGGGATTGGAAGGGCCACAAAAGATGACCCAGTCTAACCCCCCTGCCACAGCAGGATCACCCAGACCAAGTTGCACAGGAAGAAGCCAGGAAATCCACGAGCAGCTCACCACAGTCACAGTGGGGACCTAACTGCTTTATAACACCTGAATTTATATCAACAGCCCAACCAAAAAGACACTTGCACAGGCGAGGCTGACAGAGATGGGGATTAGGGGGAGGAGGCGGGGTAAGATGCTGGAACCAAACTACCAAAATTCAGACAGCTTTCAGACACCTTAAATCATTACAGTTTGGCTACAAAATTCCCTTTCATTTTGGATTCTAGTGTCTAGAATGTAAAATCAGCCACTGCATCAAATGGTTCTCTTTTTCATGCTGAATGTGAATCTGAATCCCAAGTGCAGGGTATCTGGTCTACAGGTCAAGGTCTTTCCAGACAGTTCTGTAACAGCTTCAATTGTTTCCACTACCTGAAGTAAAACACACAAAACCTGTAAGACTGGGGAAAAAAAATGAGTCTGTAATACACTTGTAAAGTTTTCTATCAGTGACAGGAATCCTGCCTCTAGTTTTTAGTAGAATAGCTTTCTTCATTTTGAGAGCAAGAAAAGTCCATCAGCACTTCACAGCAACCCCATTCAACCAGGTTTTTCTGTTCTTGTGCCCCACAATTTACTTCAGGAGTGGGAAAGGGCCACAAATACCTCGGGATGCAAAGTGGCCAGCTCCAGGGGAAGGGGACTGTTCTCCCACCAACACAAGCAGCTTCCCATCTGCGCACCGCTTCAGCAGTGTGACTTATTGGCATTTACGAGGCCGGTACAACCAACCCTGAATAATGCATTTATAATATCTGTAGAAGAAGAAAAGAAGTGCTAATGAGGAATCAGCTCGTTGTCATCTCATTTTCTACACATCTCCTGACTGACAACATCCATGCCAGCTGCAGCTGAATGGGAGCTTTCCAGAGAGCCTAAACCGACTGTTTGTCTTCATTAGCGCTTTGTACTAATTCATTCAGCACAGACTTGCAGGCTGGCCTTCGGCAGGTCCAGTCTTTCAAGGTTTGCTGCCACAGTCCAAGATGTTGGCTTCAGCTGGCTTCACCCTGCTTTTGTTACTTTGGTGTAAGAGAACAGGTTTCTGTTGCCTTGAGATGTATATTCTCTTGCAGTTTCCGAGCACATTTTACAGAATCACAGGATCAGCCAGACCTCTAAGATCATCATCGTTAGCCTAACAGGAACAAGCCCTTCACTAAACCACATCCTTCTGTGCCATGTCTACATGTCTCAAATACCTGCAGGGATGGAGACTCAACCAACTTCCTTGGAAAGCCATTCCAGTGCCTGATAAGTCTACAGGTTCACTACAATGAAAGAGGGGGAAGGGTGCACATCTTGAAGGAAGTAGAACACCTCCCTTATGAGGAGAGGCTGAGAGAGCTGGGTCTCTTGTGCTCAGAGAAAAGCAGACTGAGGGGTGACTTCATTAACATCTATAAATATGTGAAGGGTGGGTGTCAGGAGGATGGAGCCAGGCTCTGGTCAATGTCATCTAGTGATAGGAGAAGAGGCAGTGGGTGTGAGCTGGAAGAGAGAGTTCCAAATACGCACCAGTGTTTATCATGACACCCTGTGAAGCCACCTATCTGAAAGCTGCATCTACCACGTTATGGTGCATTGTGCTACTGACTGAGCCTTCAGACAAGGTTTCTGCAGCCACGTGTTATGGCACTTCAGGTGCTGTTATCTAACATCCAGACCTCATAACACACCGAACAATGAAGAATTAACTTCATCAGCCAGTTGTTGTTGCAAGCAGAGATATTTCTTATGACAAAGGACTGCAGAGCAGTCTCCATGGGGAACAGACACCACAGACCCCTTCCAAACACTGAGTGCAGTCAATACCTTGAGCTCTTTGCTGGAAGCTCCTAGCAGTTTCCTAGCTTGTCCGTGATCTTTTGCTCCACAGCAGCAAGCTTATCTGAGCAGTTACTCAGTGCTAAACCTTCCTGTGCCCTTGCCGTCAGCACACAGGTCATTTTCTGGCAGTCAGGCAGGATTATTTAGCTATTATGTTGTGGCAAGATGATTGAAAGCAGAGAAGACCTACTTTTAGCGGGTCAGCCCCAGTGTTGCAAGGGGTGCCCATAGGGATTCACATGCAAATAGCTTTAGAAACTACATGGGAATGAAGGGGAGAAGGGAGAAATTGCTGTTGACATGGCAAGGTCCCACATATCCATGAGAATAAAAGGCAGCAGAGGAATTATACACACTTAGACCTTAGCATTATTCATACCCATCACCTCTCGCTATTGTAGGAAAGCAAACCACAGCCAGTGATTCAGCAACACCAGCCCTCCGCTCTCCTGCTGAATGCAAATGCAACCAACAATGAGTAATTTCATTGCAGCCTTGTGTTTCTTCTCCTTGGGAGGGAAACTGGCTGTTCCACTCCCACAGCAGAAACAATGTCTTTAGTTCAATGCTCTTTGCAACCAAAATTCTGAAATGATTCTGCTCTCACTATAGCTGCTGTTCACAGCTATGGGGAGAGAGATGGACAAGCAAAGGGAGCTCTTTCGAAGATACAGCCACTTAATCACAGAACATTAGGGATTGGAAGAGATCTAGAAAGATCATCCAGTCCAACCGCCCTGCCACAACAGAGTCTCCTAGATCAAGCCACAGAGGAACATATCCAGATGGGTTTGAAACATCTCCAGAGGAGACTCCACAACCCCCCTGGGCAGCCCCTTCCAGGGCTCTGTCTCCCTCACCATGAAGTTCCTTCTCACATTGATGTGGAACCTCCTATGCTCCAGATCACATTCATTGCCCCTTGTCCTATCATTAGATGACACCGAGAAGAGCCTGGCTCCATCCTCCTGACACCCATCCTTCACATATCTTTCAACATCAATGAGGTCACCCTTCAGTCTCCTTTTCTCTTAGCTAAACAGACTCAGATCCCTCAGTCTTTCCTCAGCAGGGAGATGTTCCATTGCCTTCATCATCTTTGTGGTTCTGCACTACACTCCCTCCAGAAGCTGTGTCCTTCTGGACCTGAGGGTCCCAGAACTGGACACAATATTCCAGATGCAAAGGAACATTTCAGACCATTTTTGTTACTGACAACATGTGTCTCCCTCGGAATCTGTGGAGGTGATAACAAGTGTTGAAACTCTGATAAACCTTGACCACAGGTGTAGAGGTGTATTTCCTGGCCTTTCGGCTGATTTAATAAACTACCTTAGGTGGAGAAAAGCAAAGGAGTTGGCAGCTCAATACCCATCAGGAGCACAGGACATTGGATTTGAAGGGGTATAAAGTAGTTGAACAAAAGGCGACAACTGGTGGGGGATCCTAAACAAGAGATAACATTTACACATTTTTTACATAGCAGTGTTTGATCAAATCATCCAGAGAGGTGACTTATCAATCATTTGAAGTCATCACCGAGTGTGAAGTAGCACACTCCTGCCTTATCTCAGCCAGGAGAACAGAGATTGCTGTAGGGAAGTGTGATAGTGTCATCTAATGATAGAACAAGAGGCAATGGGTGTGAGCTGGAACACAGGAGGAGCCACATCAGTATGAGAAGAAACTTCTTCATGGTGAGGGTGACAGAGCACTGGAACAACCTGCCCGGGGGGGTTGTGCAGTCTCCTTCTCCAGAGACACTTAAAACCCACCTGGACATGTTCCTGTGCAACTTGATCTAGGTGATCCTGCTGTGGTGGGGGGATTGGACTGGATGATCTTTCAAGGTCCCTTCCAGTCCCTAATGTTCTGTGATTCTCTGAATAATATTCACATCTCTAAACCCTTCCTGCATCCTACAGGACAGTCCAGTATAGTTGTTTGTTTACCTTTACCCAAGAGCCAAAAAGCTCGTGGGGAATTCAGTTTAGCATCCTGCAGCCTCTCCCTCACCCTTCTTGTCTGCACAGCTGTTCATGCTAAACCAGAGGGACACGCAGCAAAACTCGACCTTGGGAGGGTACAGGAAAACCACATAAGTATGCAAGAAGGCTCTGGGACGGACAGAGTGAAATTAAATAGCATGTGGACATCCAGTATGCAACCAGTAAATATATTCTAATTGTTCTTCAGTTTGCAGGTCTAATAAAACTCAGTCCAAACTCTGACCCCATTTCTACTGCAGCAAGTTTTCCTACAGGAAACCTTGAATAGAACTACTGAAGTGGTAGGAAAAAAACCCAGTAACTACCAGTCTATTAGGGAAAATATTAAATAATGAGTTTTCAAATTAAAAGAGAGCAAGTCATTATTTTTTCATGGCTACTAGGAACAGGAAAACAAAAGCTTTAGCTTGGTTTTCAATAACTAACATCTTAAATAGTGGAGGAAATTCTGAGAGCACTGAGAAGGAGAGAAATCACAAAGTTAGCTATGGAGACTGGAAAGTCATGCCTCAAGTTTTGAAGAGCAGACACCAGCAGTTAGGGAAGGCTAAGCACACTGACCTTGCAGCTGCAGAGGCACGGATTAATCAGTCCCTGGGATTCCTCCCAGCCCACAGCTTCAGACTTTGCTGAAGGACAGAGAACTGAAACTGTCTTATCTGACAAACAAAGCAAGTTTCTGTTCCTCCTTTTTCACGTGAACACACTAGCCCTGTCTCTACAATCAAGATATCTTCTAAAGCAGAATGTGATTATTTCAGGCTTGTGAATTCAGAATCCACTTCAGAAAATGAATTTCAGACTTTTTCCATTGTATAGTAGAGCAGCAGGACAGGAGCTGTTCTCCAACAAGACAAAGTTGAGAGTTGAACTGGGGAGGGGATAATCACAGAATATTAGGGATTGGAAGGGACTTCAAAAGATAATAACACCATGACATGACAGAGTAATCTTAGTTTAAGATTACTCTTAGAGTAATCTTAGTTTAAGAAGAGGAGACAGAGGGGTGACCTCATTAACGTTTATAAATATGTGAGGGGTGGGTGTCAGGAGGATGGAGCCAGGCTCAGTGTCATCTAGGGATAGGACAAGGGCAGTGATTGTAAACTGGAACAGAGGAGGTTCCACATCAATGTGAGAAGGAACTTCTTCCCAGTGAGGGTGGGAAGAAGGGGCTGCCCAGGGGAGTTTGTGGAGTCTCCTTTTCTGGAGACATTTCAAACCCACCCGGCCATGTTCCTGTGTGCCTTGGTCTAGGTGATCCTGCTGTGGCAGAGGGATTGGACTAGATGATCTTTTGAGGTCCCTTCCAATCTCTGATGTTCCATGATTCTGTGATTTTGCAAAATGTCCAGGCCCACAGTGAAGATAACCAGCTTTATACTGAGACAGTTATTTGTAAACATAAAGAATTACCAAAACAAGCCTCTTTCTTTGCTTCACACACTTCATTCTGAAGTTACAGGCATCTTTAGAGAGCTATCCTGCAGATTTATTACTTCCATAGCATTTCCAATCACTCCTTCATTCCCAAAATACATTTTTGATCTCAGCCATACCAGACTTTTCAAGTTATCTTTCTACAGGGGACTTGGCAGGGGGTTGGACTAGATGATCATTCAAGGTCCCTTCCAATGGCTGATTTTTTGTGAACACACAGAAACCCACCCATGTCTCAGATTCCAATCTTTGTGTTTTAAGATATTAACCCTAGAGATTTTTCATTGCTGAATTCTAAACTTACTGTAAGAGTAAAACATTTGTACTATAGGTTTACATGCTAATAAACAGCTTCTATGCCAAAATAGGCTTCTCCACTGATGCAAACATGGCCCTGTCAGGCAGAGGATGCTTTTCAGTTAGGTAGGCACCAGGGAAATCATCACTCTGACAGGGACAGCTCTACTCTGACCAGAATTGCTCGACTCTGACCCGAACTGCATCATCTGTCCAACCCTTAGTAAGTGAAAAGGTCAAAGGCCCAGTGGGAAGAGTGCTATAAAGTGGTGGGAGGAGAGCTATAAAAACCGGCATCAATGATTAATTAGTCAAGAAATTTAGAGAAGGGGAATGAAGAATGTTGAATATACACTCAGAGCATCCAGCTTTCATAGAATCATGGAACAGTAGGGATTGGAAGGAACTTCAAAAGATCATCTAGTCCAATCCCCCTGCCAGAACAGAATCACCTAGACCAAGTCACACAGGATTATACCCAGGTGAATGAAGGAAAATGCAACATCAATTAATTAATAGTCCCCTCTAACAATTAATTAATCAATAACCCCCCTCTAACAAAGACGAGTTTTAGGATGAAGTATTTATACACAAGTATCCCCAAGAACTTTGTACCTCAACTCCTAAGCGACACTGCAGCCCAGTCAGGTGCGGGGCCTCCACGCTGTCTGAAGCCTGCAAAGGGCCCTGGGGAGGCCCAGCCTGCTCTGGCAGCCTCCTGGCTGCTGTGGCCGCTGCTGTGGAGGGGCTGGGGACAGCCAGGAATTCCCTTCTCTTAGGATGAGGGGGTTTTGGAGCAAACAGGGATGTGGCCTCAGGCTGGGCCTCAGGCTGGGCCTCAGGCTGGGCCTCAGGCTGGGCCTCAGTGGGAGTACCTCCTTTTCTGTGTCTGAGGGGTGTTCCGAGAGAAAATGGCCTCAGGTTGCATCAGGGGAGGTTTAGATTGGATCTTTGGAAGAAGTTCTTTCCTGAGAGAGTGGCTGGATACTGGAACAAGCTGCCCAGGTAAGTGATGGAGTCCCCATCCCTGGAGGGGTTTAAAAACCAAGCAGCTGGAGCACTTGAGGCTATGGTCTGGGGGTGAGGGAGCTGTTNTTTAAAAACCAAGCAGCTGGAGCACTTGAGGCTATGGTCTGGGGGTGAGGGAGCTGTTGGGCTGAGGGCTGGGCCTGATGATCCTGGAGGTCCATTCCAGCCAGGATGATTCTGTGATTCAATAAAATAGAGGGAGACAAAAGTCCATTAGAAATAAAGATCTCCCATATTTCTGCACAGCTTTCTCTAGCCCATCTCTGTTGGCAGTTGTCTAAGGTTTTTATTTTCAACCACAAGCCTCCGGTGGTGGTGGATAATTTCAGAGTGATGGGCAAACAACATTCCATTGCTAGGGCAGAGGCCACCTCTCCTAGCAGGACTTTGGATCTTTCAGTACCCAGCCTTGTAATTAATAAGGGGGAGAGAAACAAACTGGGTGAAAGACTATCCATTCCATCTGAGCCAGTCTAGGAACCGGTAACTTTGGCTGCCTGCACTGAGCAAGGGTTTCTGTTGACAGGTATTAGCCAGGAACTACTTGGCACAGAGGCACGACGCAAGGAGCGTGCCTGAACTCGAACAGAGGGCTGCCAGCTTTAAGCTGGCAATTCAGGATTATTTTATTTATATCTACAGCTCTCTGGAAACAAATAAAAGATTAGCACTTCTGGGAGCATTGCTTCCCTTGAAATCTGCAGATCCTTTATGCAGAAAGGAGTTTGTAAAAGTATACAGCAAGAATCCACATTCTTTCACCGTGTCAGGGATGAGGGCAAATAAAGACAGGAAAAAAAAACACTGAAACAAAACAACAGTTGGATGGTCTGAATCTGAACTGCTGCCAATCCCTATGTTTTTAATTAAGCAGCAGATTTTCACACAGGCACTATGCAAACTGCACACAATTTCACACTCAGGCCTTAAGTGAGACCTCAGCTCCACAGTTCCTCAAATTTGATGCTTCTAGCAGTGACCCAGTTGCCTGAATGAGCTGGAATGGCCATAAATATTGCTCTTGATCCCTTAGAAGTCCCGTTTGGAGACAGTTGTCAAGGGCAAGGTTTAAACCCTACTGAAATTCTCTTTTGGTGTGTGGCATTTCTGGCATGGTGTGTGGCAACAGGCAGTGGGCTTCTGCTTTGGTTCCAGCTGTGCTGCTACAGAATGTTAGGGATTGGAAGGGACCTCAAAAGATCATCTAGTCCAGTCCCCCCACCGCAGCAGGATCACCTAGATAGTCTTGCATCTGGGCAAGAACAACCCCAGGGAGCAGGACAGGTTGGGGACTGGCCTGTTGGAGAGCTGCATAGGAGAAAGGGACCTAGGGGTCCTGGTGGACAGCAGGTTGACTATGAGCCAGAAATGGGCCCTTGTGGCCAAAAAGGCCAATGGCATCCTGGAGTGGATCAGAAGAGGGGTGGTTAGCAGACAGAGAGGTTCTCTTCCTACTCTAATCTGTCCTGGTGAGACCACATCTGGAATCTTGTGTCCAGTTCTGGACCCCTCAGTTCCAGAACACAGAGCTGCTGGAGAGAGTCCAGCACAGAGCCATAGAGATGATGGCGAGAGTGGAGCATCTCCCTGCTAAGGAAAGGCTGAGGGATCTGGGTCTCTTGAGCTGATAAAAAGGAGACTGAGGGGTGACCTCAATAGGCTGTTCAATTCTGTGGGCTTTACAGTGTCTCATTGTCTAACTTGGAAAACATTAGTTCTGTCAGCAGAGAACAGCATCTAGCATAGATGATAACACATTGTGCAATAGATAAGTAGCTCTTCTGACAGGCCAGCCAACATGAAAACAAGTGACAAATTTGCTGCAAAAGGCAGTCCCACTGACTGCAGTGCCTAAATGCATTTGCTTTGCAATTTATGTTGTTAATACATAAACTTTGAATGTTGAATAATTATGCCAGATTATTTGCAACTCTCATTTCCCCTGCCCCAATTTTCTTTTATATAGAGGAAAAATCCCTAACTCTTACTTCATTAACTCATACTGAAGAGTCTAATAGTAGCAATGTGGAAAACAGAGTCACAGAATCTGAGAACATTAGGGATTGAAGGGACCTCGAAAGATCATCCAGTCCAATCCCCCTGCCACAGCAGGAGCACCTAGATCCAGTTTGCATAGGAACATGTCATTAAATCCATAACCTAGTTTCTTTGGACAAGAAAACTGGTTTCTTCCATCACAATTCCTGTGTGTTCTGCTCTGCTTAAGAACAGACAGAAAAGAAGGAAAGGAAAAAAACCAGCTCAGAAAGGCCCCAAGCCACTGTTGAAACACCTTAACAGGAGGGAATAAACCAATAGAAGGGAAATAGAAAGCAAACACAATTCAGTGAAGAATGCAAAAACATTTCAGGTTGAACCTTGGGGGTTTGTTTGTTTGGTTCCTCTCTTATAAATAGTTGGCAGAGTGAGTTTGCCAACGTGGCTATTCTGAGTAAATTAAAAGCAAACATTGAAGATCATTTATGAGAAGCAAGTCTTGGTGCTAAACCTATTAGTAAACATATTAGCCAACTTAAAAAGGATCTATTCTAGTTACCTAATCCAAAACATAGAGTCACAGACTGCCTGTGCAGCCCTGTTGAAATAAGCAATGACACAAAGGGAGGCGTTTCTCAGTGGTTTTATCCAACACTGAACACTGCTGACCAGCTCCCCACTGATAGACTCCCCACCCTTGGAGTCACCTCCAAGAAGAGCAGAGAACAGCACTAACATCTCTACAGCGTCTTTTCAGATAGTTGTAGAGAGCAATGAGGTCTCCCCTTCAACCTCCTCTTCCTCAGACTAAAGAACTCTCTCAATCTCTCCTCATCAGATTCATTCTCCAGGCCTTTCGTTGCCCTCCTCCACACTTGCTCCAGACCCTTGATGTCTCCTTTGTACTGAGGAGCCCAAAACTGGACACAAAGCACAGAAGACAGAGAATGAGATACTGCGACTTTATCTGGAAACTCTTACAGCCACAATAGCCAGAAAGTGCCACCCACAGAGCACCTCATTCACACCTGCACTTACAACTCCTCACAAAGTTGTCTGCCTAAAACATCAGGAAAGGCTTTCAGCATTATCAGCAGGGGCCACACAGTAAGGGAGTGTCCCGACCTCCAGACTTCTAGCACAATCACCCTGAACCCTGCGGTCCTATTTGGACAAGGTAGCACACCACAACCCTGATGCAGCTATCCAAACAAGGACTACATGTTTGTCACTTCTTCAAAAACAAACAGCTTCCGAACAGTATTTAATTCAAAACAAGTTCCCATGGTCAGGGCTGCTCTGAAAAAAACCCCACCACACTAATTCTTTATCACAAGAAAACATTTTTCAGGCACGCCCAAAGAGGTTACAGAAAAAAACCCTTCACTTACCTCCACAGCTATTGCAGGAGGTCAAAATCAAGACTAGAAAACAGAACTATGAAGAAAAAGATGAGGATTAAAGAGATGACACTTATACACTGCAATGACACACAGCTGCTGGAGAAAGTCCAGCACAGAGGCACTAAGATGATGAAGAGAATGGAACATCTTCCTGATGAGGAAGGGCTGAGGGAGCTGGGTCTCTTGAGCTTGGAAAAAAAAGAGACTGAGGGGTGATGTCATTAATTAATTAAACAGCAGCCAAGACTTTCTGAAGGCATCCAGGGGACCATAAGATCCAAGTGCTGCCCCAAGTCAGTAAGCATGAGCTCTAACCAAGTGCTTGTGCACCAGTGGAGACCTCTGGGGCCTCTTCCCTGCTTACAAGTGATCATAAAACCAAAAAGGGTTAATGGAAACAATCTGCATCTGGAAATGCTTGGCCTGATCATCATTTTTGCACTGTGGCATATCCGTATCTCGAATCTTCACTCTAGTGAATTTATATGATACCTATAACTTTATAGGATGCCACTGCTGCAATGCCTTAGCCTCTGTTTTGTGCAGATTTCACACTACCTGCAACCTGATAGCCCATTGCTAGAGAACAGCACAGTTGTGACAACTGGCAGCTACAGAGTTTGACCTCAGTAATGTTTATAAACATGTGAAGGGTGGGTGTCAGGAGGATGGAGCCAGGCTCTGCTCAGTGTCATCTAGTGATAGGACAAGGGGCAATGTGTGTAAACTGGAACAGAGGAGGTTCTACATCAATATGAGAAGGAACTTCTTCATGGTGAGGGTGACAGAGCACTAGATCCAGTAGCACAGGAACATATCAGAGATAACATTAAGTTGCTGCAGAACTGGAAGCTAATCTTGTCTCTGCATTAACACCATCATGCTAAAACTGTTTAAACAAAAGAAACCAGATGAGAACTGTAAATATTCAATGCAGCTCCTTTTAAAGTAAGGGAAAGTCCCTTGCTCAGTTGTTTTAGAAATAGTTCCTAGCATGAAGGCATTAAGGAGATTAACCAGAGGACAGCAAGGGTTTAATTGTGTTATCTAAGTTCAGCTGCCTTTGAACACAAGTTTAAGGGAGCTGTCTTGTCATAAACACTACACATCACACCGGCTGCTAAAGAACATGTGCTCCAATTTGCAGTTTGTGATGCTGGAGTTGTGCTGTGATCCACACAGCAGTGAACGCAGGAGACTGCGTAGCTGCAGCTACGTGCTCTCAGACAGGGTTTCCAGAGCACAGTTTAATGCTGCTGTCTTGCATAACATGATTCTGGAAGACAGCCTGTGATATAACTTGATGTAGACTTTCATTAACACATTTCATTCCGTTTTCATTTGAGATCTATAAAATCAACCATCCTTTAAAAACTTAGTAGAAATTCAGAAAAGAATTAGGAGATCAAACCAGCTTACTCTATTTTGTATGTTTTTGAATATCAGGCCCTAGACAGAAATTTATGATTGGAGATCCAAGGAGTCTCTGGCATTGATCAAGAGAACAAATAAAGCACTTCCTGACTTTGGGGCTATGCTATTAGGAAAGAGAGGTTTTTTAGGTGCTCAAGTGGCTAAGAGGTTCAAGAAACTCATGTTAGGACACAGAACTGCTGGAGAGAGTCCGGCTCAGAGCCACAAATATGATGAAGGGAGTGGAGCATCTCCCTGATGAGGAAACGCTGAGGGAGCTGGGGCTCTGGAGCTTGGAGAAAAGGAGGCTGAGGGGTGATGCCATTAATGTTGATAAATATGTGAAGGGTGGGTGTCAGGAGGATGGAGCCAGGGTCAGCGCAGTGGCCTCTAGTGATAGGACAAGGGGCAATGGGTGTGAGCTGGAACATCAATATGAGAAGGAACTTCTTCCTGGTGAGGGTGACAGAGCACTGGGAAGGGGCTGCCCAGGGTGTTGTGGAGTCTCCTTCTCTGGAGACATTTAAAACCCACCTGGACATGTTCCTGTGCTACTTGATCTAGGTGATCTTGCTCTGACAGGGGGGTTTGACTAGATGATCTTTCAAGGTCCCTTCCAATCCCTAGTGTTCTGTGATTCTGTGATGTTTTAGGAGACTGAAGGCATAGATTTACTCTATAATCTACCACAGCAGTGTATTAATGCAGGAAATTGCTTCCCAGATGATTTAGATTTCTGTTAGAAGTCCTTGGATTCAGCTCACTGAGGTATCCAAGACATCTGCCTAAGGCTGCATATCTAATCAGACATCACGGGAGCTGTACCCTCCTGGTACAGCAGCATGAAGCAAGGCAAGAGTCACCAAAGCGCCTGGTACTGTTTGAATTATCCAGAGTTAATAGCTAAATGAACCGAGGACGGTCTGGAAAGATTCTCTGAAAAGAAAAAAAGACCCACAACCCACCCACAAGAGCAACAAACAACTTCCCTGCAGCAGAGCCTTGCAGTTTCTTTTCCTAGTAGTTCCACAGCTGGATAAAGAATATTTCTACAAAACAGACTGTTTATTTTTAAATATTTTCTTCTTTCACAGCTGTTTTCCAGGATGTAGTCGGCATTTCTAATTTTATCAAGCTCAAAGAACTGGTGTGTGCCAGATGCAGAGGATACAGTACAGTGACATCCAGATGCCTCGTGGTGAATTACTGGTACGTAAAGCTTTTAACTCTCTGACTATTCAGCGGGACCTGGACAGGCTGGAGGGCTGGGCGGGGAGATATTGAAGGAACTAAAACCAGGGCAGTGTAGTCTGGCATGTGGGCAAGAACAACCCCAGGGACCAGGTTAGGGTGGGGACTGACCTGTTGGAGAGCAGTGTAGGACAAAGTGACCTGGGGGTCCTGGTGGACAACAGGATGGAGAAGAGCCAGCAATGAGCCCCTCTGGCCAAGAAGGCCAACAGCATCGCAGGGTGGATCAGAAGTGGGGTGATTAGCAGACTGAGAGAGGTTATGCTCCTCCTCCTCTACTCTGGCCTGGTGAGACCACATCTGGAATCTTGTGCCCAGTTCTGGGCCCCTCAGTTCCAGAAGGACACAGAGCTGCTGGAGAGAGTCCAGCGCAGAGCCACAGGGATGATGGAGGGAGGGGAGCATCTCCCTGCTGAGGAGAGGCTGAGGGAGCTGGGTCCACCTGGACATGTTTCTGTGCAATTTGATCTAGGTGATCCTGTTGTGGCAGGGGACTGGAGTTGGATGATCATTTGAGGTCCCTTCCAACCCCTAACGTTCTGTGATTCTGCGACTTTCATCGTCTCAGTCATTCTTACTAACCGCATCCTACGCTGTCAGAGCCAGCTTTCAGACAACACTCGCCCCACGCCAAACACGTAACCCCTTAGCTAATACCATTACTGTTTACACAAAACTGTGTATGTGCTAGCATTTGGACCACAAAAATGCTAATCTACCTCAGATTCAATTACAGGGTGACTTCTCAATCACGGCTGCGCTTATCGGGTGTTAATACTTCCTCCTTCTTGCATTCACATCTGTCTCACAGTGAATAACACAGCAAGCCCAGCCAGTGAAAGTGAGTCACAGAGGCTTGCAAAAGTCCTGTGGGACTATGTGTTAAGGCTTCAGCCACCACCATCCCAATGCCTGGTTTGCTCAGCAATAAGCGATCCGTCAAATATCTGAAATTCCACAGGGGCTTTCCTAATTAACCCTTGGTTATACGATTATACATAATGAGCACCTGAAGGCTGGTTTTTTCTCTTCATTTAGACACCCTCAGGGAAACCCAAATCCCATTTCTTTCTTCCCGGAGCTGCTGGCAGACACTAGATGATGATTTCTCTCATCAGGCTCTTTTAGGACCTGCCAAGAGTGAACTGCTGCTTAGCAATCCTAACAGATCTCTTACAGCAGCACAACACAGCCACAGGGCCAGAGAGAAAAGACTGTTTACTGAGTATTTTATTGAGGGGGTTTTTGATAACTTTGTTCACAGTTTGTTAGGTTTTTTCCAGAAGGAGTTAACATCCTTAACTGCTAACCACTCCTGAAGAGCTCCAACATTACCATCAATGCTTGTATGAGAAAGAAATGCACAGGACAGAGTCCGGGAGCGATCTGTACCATAGACTAGAACCAGCTGAGTAAATCTGATAGGACCGTGGATCAGAAAGGGGGTAGTTAGTAGATCGAGAGAGGTTCTCCTTCCCCTCTACTCTGCCCTGCTGAGACCACATCTGGAATCTTGTGTCCACTTCTGACACGAGTACCACAAGGAGCCTCAACCTCCTGTGGATAGTAAATCAGCAGCAATGACAAGAACTCAGGGACAAAACTGCATTAGGACCAGCCAAGACTCATTCTCTCTTACCAGAGTAATTCCTGGGAGGAACAGAACTGGGTGGCTGTGTGTCAGCAGCATGAGCAGCTGAAGTGATGAGGTACATTCCTAATAGTAACAACTTACATCAAACACCTTTCATCCAAAACATCTTATCAAAGAAAGAGAATTTGCATCATTTTACAGATCGGGACTGAGCAACACACGCTCGGGTATAGCTCCCTTGGATGTCAGACGATCTGTTTGCGTTGCATACTCCAGGCTTCTGCCAGGCTGACGGAAGGGTTTTCAGTTCGTGTGCCATGCTGGGCAAGAGTCATTGCTGCAGGAGCATGTTAGAACAGTCCCAGGACTGACTTGGAGAGCACCTTCCCCCGTGACTTTGTAGCCTCAGGCACAGCACTACCTCAGCCAGCGTGGTCACCTCGTTTGAAAGCCAGAGCTATAGGCAGATGCGTGCTCATATCTGCCTCTGCGTCAGACCCTGCACAAAGGAGGTGTACAAGCCTGACTCTGTAGAAGTTAAGGAGGCTGTTACTGCAGCTGGAGCCAGGTGCTCACCACAGAGCTCTGACTCGCGTTAGCATTACCTAAAGTCACTTTGTGGTACAACACGCAATGGGCAGAGACAAGCGTCCCAGCACAGACCGCACCAGAGCTCAGTAGTACCTTAGGTGTCAGTCCTCTAGCATTAAAAAAGGTGAAGCAGCAAAGGTCCATCTCATTTTACCCAAGACACAAGGAGTTTGCACCTGCTTTGTCCTGCCAGCAAGGCTATTTTAATTTAAAAAGTCAGATGATGCTAAAATGAGAGCACACACTTGGAATGCCAAGTGCAGAACAGAGTTTATTGAGTAAGCAGAATGTACTCCAAGAACAGAGCACTCTGAGAGAAATCGATGGGTAGTTATCAAGGGAGGTGGATGTTCTGCTGGTCAGGAAACCTGGTCCATAAATATTGTAAAAGCCTATTTTTATCAACAGCCTTTCAAAAGTAAAGTTCAAACACCATGTCACAGGGAGGGAGGAGTGGCCACAGCACCTGGTCTCTTCTAGGAAGGCTGTTCCCTAAGAATTTGTAACTACCTACTCACTAGAAGGTGACACTGCTCGTTAATTGATGACATTCAGATTCAGCCTAAGGAAGTGTAGAGTCTGGCATCTGGACAAGAGCAACCCCAGTACCAGTATAGGTTTGGGACTGACCTGTTGGAAAGCAGTGTAGGAGAAAGGGACCTGGGGGTCCTGGTGGCCAGCATGATGACCACGAGCCAGCAATTGGCCCTTGTGGCCAAGAAGGCCAGTGGCATCTTGGGGTGGTTCAGAAGCAGAGGTAGTTAGTAGATCGAGAGATGTTCTCCTCCCCCTCTACTCTGCTCTGGTGAGACCACATCTGGAATCTTGTGTCCAGTTCTGGGCCCCTCAGTTCCAGAAGGACACAGAACTGCTGGAGAGAGTGCGGAGCCACAAAGATGATGAAGGTTTCCTCATCTCCCTGATGAAGAAAGGCTGAGGGAGCTGAGGTCCCTTCCAATCCCCAAAGTTCTGTTATTCTGTGTTCCCCAAGAATTTGTAACTATCTACTAGATAGAAGATGACATTGCCCTTTAACTGATGATACTCAGATACAGCCTAAAGTATTCAACTTAATCTAATCCATAATTCCACGTTTTGTTGTTGCATCAGACTGTCACAAAACCGCACACAGCTGCTCCTTGGCCAGTTGTTTAACAAGGTTTTGGCACTGCTGCTGTACCTTGATTTATGCTGGCACTGGCTCTTCAAAGCTGCTCTAATGCAATTTCAAACACAAGAACACAGAGCTGGTTAAGCCATTGAGTGAGGAGAGACTGTGCTCATGGCAAAAGTGATGCTATCCGAGGGAAAAGACACAGCACAAAGCTAACACATGTGAACGATCAGTCATTGTTCATTGCAAGAGCTTTCAGCTAAACCACAGCAATACAGCAAATATTTCCCTACTGGATCCACTGAACTTGAGCCACACTCTGAAAAAGTGTTTGCTCGTGTTTGTAGTGAGGGAAGTCTATCACAAGAAGGTGGAAAACAGGCCCATAACTGGATACAAGATGTGGTCTCACCAGGGCAAAGCAGAGGGGGAGGAGAACTCCTCTCTGCTAACCTTCTGATGCACCCCAGGATGCTGTTGTCCTTCTTGGCCACAAAGGCACATTGCTGGCTTATGGTCCATCCTGCTGTCCACCAAGACCTCCAGGTCCCTTTCTCCTGTGCTGCTCTCCAACAGGGCAGTCCCCAACCTCTACTGGTAGGGCAGAGTAGAGGGGGAGGAGAGCCTCTCTTGATCTGCGAATCGCCCCCCTCATCAGAACCAATTACACCACTTATCTACAGACCCTTTCATACCCTGAGTTACCTACAAACTGTAAAAACAAGCCATATTTTCTGGGGCCAAAGACAACACCCGCTCCTGCTGCTCTGTATCCCTGCCGAGGAGTGTGCTCAGACACAAAGGCTTTGCTGCCCTCCGAATCATGAACACTGTCCCCATGTTGCTATTCCCAACAGGACATTTCAGAGCAGTTCAGAGATGCCAGGGTCCATCACGTCACCGAGTCACCTTGACATTTCTGAGATTATGCATCATTGAGATGGTCGCCTCGGGGCTGTAAACCTCCTCTTTAATGTATTATTGATGATAATGGCTGTTATGGACTGACTGCACGAAGTCCTAACACCTCCTTTTTCCTTTCAAAAACCTAACTAAGACTCTTGTGCACACTTAACACAGTATCCTGCAGGTCTAGATGAAGTTTTTCAGAATCACAGAGGATTTACAAGAGCCTCAAGCATTAGCTGTGCCCTGCACAGACAAGTCTAGTTTGGGTCTCCGCTCCACTCCTTTGCTCCACAAGCCAAAGGAGAAGGGAACTACAAAAAGACATCAGTAGCCTTCACATATGATCTAATACACAGAACATTAGGGATTGGAAAGGATCTCCAAAGATCATCTAGTCCAATCCCTCTGCCAGAGCAGGATCACCTAGACCGAGTTGCATAGGACACGTGGATGTAGAATTGTTGTCGTTAGCTCCCCACACAGAATGTTTGCCTAGCTTTCAAATTACACACAGCTGACAGGAGCTTGCACTGAAGGCAGCCTTCCCAGCAGCTGTATCCTAAGAAATGTAGCTAGCTGGTACTATTCCTGCCTGGGATTATGCCCACACATCTCACTCTCAGAATCACAGAACATTAAGGATTGGAAGGGACCTCAAAAGGTCATCCAGTCCAATCTCCCTGTCACAGTAGGATCACCTAGATCCAGTCACACAGAAACACGTTCAGGTGGGTTTTAAAAACCTTCAGAGAAGGAGACTCCACAACACCCCGAGCAGCCCCTTCCAGGGCTCTGTCACCCTCACTGGGAAGAAGTTCCTTCTCATACTGATGAGGAATCTCCTGTATGCCAGCTCACACCCACTGCCCCTTGTCCTATCACTGGGTGCCCCTGAGCAGAGCCTGGCTCCATCCTCCTGACACCCACCTTTCACATATTTATTAATGAGGTCATCCCTCAGTCTTCTCCAAGCTCAAGAGACCCAGCTCCCTCAGCCTTTCCTCAGCAGGAAAGTGTTCCACTACATCTTCCTTGTGGCTCTGTGCTGGACTCTCTCCAGCAGCTCTGTGTCCTTCTGGAACTAAGTGGCCCAGAACTGGACACAGGATTCCAGATGTGATCTCACCAGGGCAGAGCAGAGGGGGAGGAGAACCTCTCTCGATACACTCCTTTTTCTCAGCGGGTTAAACCCAACCCTCATGTCACAAGCAGAAGCCTATGACCAAAAGTCTTCCATTATTTCTTGAAAGTCAGCAGCATCTGAATATTAGCAGCACTACGCAGATATTCATCTCATGCTGGATAAGACCAATATCTCCTCTGTTATCTCTCAGCTCTTGGCTGCAGCAGCAGGTAGCTCACGCCACCGCTCAGCCCCGCACATCAAAGAACAAGCAACAATAGCCCGCCCGGGAGAAACATCTCCAGCTGGCCAAAGTTCAGAATTCATAAGGAGACGGCGTGTTCTGTTTATCTGGCCAGGGTGCGGCTCGGGCTGCCCTACGAGCCCCACCACAAAGGCATCTGTCAGGAACACCCACCCGCTCCTCTGACTCAGCGGAAAGCAGTGGGAAAGGAAACGCTGCTCCGCGATCGCCAAACCCCGGCAAAGCCGCACTCTGCTTCCGCGCTGGCCGAGCGGGAGAGGAAAGACCTTTGGAGGTCCCTTCCAATCCCTTACGTTCTGTGATTCTGCACACTGAAGCACAGGATTTGAGTAGATGTTGTGCAAGAAGACAGAGGCATCGTTCTGCAGAGAATGAAACAGGATCACAAAATACGAGCAGCACAATCACACGTTGCCTTCTGCCTGCTCTCGCTCTGCTTGTGCTTAGCAGAACAGCAACTTCTCAGGGCCAGCTAATCAGGAAAACAAAACATCAGAGAGCAGCAAGAGCCCTAAAGGTGTTTATCTTCCCCTTCTCCAAATCATGAAGCTCTTCAGTGGGTAATTTCACAGGGCAAGAGGGTTGTTCAGAGTATCTTGTAGATCAGCAGTGCGACCTGAGTGGTTTTGGAAAAGCAGAAAGGACAATAAAACACTGCGTCTCTCGGGATGCTCTAGCCTTTCCCATCTCTCATTCGAGACATTTGTGATTTATTTCTTTTATTCCACGATGAAATGATCTCCAGAGGTCCCTTCCAACCCCTAGCATTCTACATCACAAGGAAGGCCTGTTAACAGTTATCTAGAGAATCTGGGAAGATTTCTGTGATGCTATAAATAGCCAGAGAAGTTCTTTGGCCAGCAAAAGCAGCCCTGTGTTTATACCCAGAGAACATAGACAGAAGAAGATAACGGCTTGCTTTGTTTAAGATGGAATGACTTTGGCATGGAGCAGTTGTATTGTTACTAATTTTTAGCCAATAACAACATCTGAAGTGTACGTTTCAAGACAATCACAACACAGGCTTGAAGACATCTGAAGTAGGGCTTGTCTTCACAACAAGCACACTGGCACTGGACTGGGCTGCCTAGGGTGGTGGTGGAGTCCCCATTCCTGGATGCGTTTAAAAGTCCCTTAGTTGTAGTGTTGGGGGATGTGGTTTAGGGGAGCACTTGTAGAGTTGCTGGTTGAACTCAATGATCCAGGAGGTCTTTGCCAGCCTGATTGATTCTGTGATTCTGGGTCAGTCTAGCTGGCTTTGCACAGAGTCAAGGCAGGATAGGTCGTAGTGTCAGGTCAGGGTAGCTGTTGTGTTTGTCACTGAAGCTAACGTGGCTTGTACTGTGCCATGTGGATGTATCAGCCACCTCAAAGCCAAATAAGGACTCTGAACTTCACTCCAAAGACTGGATACACCCTTGTATTTGCATGGTATCCCTGTTTGAGGGTTGGCAAGGGTAAAATACATGTAGGAAGTTAAGTTCTCTGCAGAATGCAAGTAGCTTTTCCACCTATGTTGTAAATTGCAGAAGGTACTTAGATAATCACAACTGAAAAATAATCTTCAAGCCTGAGCAGAGCCTGGCTCCATCCTTCTGGCACCTGCCCTTCACAAATTCATCAACATTAGTGCTATCACCCCTCAGTCTCCTTTTTCCCAGGTTCACGAGACCCATCTCCCTCAACCTTTCCTCATCAGGGAGATGCTCCACTACCTTCAGCATCTTTGTGGCTCTGCACTGGACTCCAGCAGTTCTGTGTCCTTCTTGAACTGAGGAGCCCAGAAATGGACACGCTATTCCAGATGCGGTCTCAGTAGGGCAGAGTAGAATATCAGGAGAACCTCTCTCAATCTGCTAACTACCTGCATTCTGATCCACCCCAGGATGCTGTTGGCTTTCTTGGTCACAAGGAATAGGAAGATCCTCCTGCAGGCCCAGTAGCCATCTGGTGCCATGGCTGTACCTCACGACAGATATATTCTCATTTTATCACAGCAGTTTCTTTCAGAGATAGCAGTTTTACAGAGATTTGTGTTTTACAAAGCAGAACATTTTCTTCACTCTTGATGTTTGCAAACCTGCTTGAGTTTTCACCAGATTACATCCTTTCTGGCTGCATCCTCCTACAAATTTCTAGCAGCCTTGAAGGCAGCTGAAACAAAAAGAATCCTTTTTACTAATAAGACTACAAAATGGATGTCAAAGTAGTCTGCTTTTCCAAGCTATGAAAGCAAAAATCAGTGCCAGTGAAACATGTCCAGACATTAAAGAGCCACATTACGGCTCCAGACTCTCATTCAGCCTCTCAGCTTCAACAGAGCTCTCCGTGAAGCGACGCACAGCTTAGTTTGATGCTCGTTCTAGCAGAGATTAACACTAGAGTTTGCAGTGTCCTACTTGCAGAAGGTTCTGCATCCACAAGTGTTTCAGCAGTCTGAACATGGACCAAAATTAATTCGGTGAGTTAAGGAGCTGACAGGATAAACCCCTCCTGATGAGGGCTAGGGATTGGCTAGTCATTGGCTACAACACTTAAGCCACAGCATCACAGCGCATTAGGGATTGGAAGGGACCTCAAAACAGATGAGTGCTGATACTGTCCTGTGCCTCTGCTGCAGCTTTTGACTTGGAGTGCTTAGTTTACGTACTTTTTCCTTTCTCTCCCTCCAGGCTAGTGTGAATAAGACCAAAGGAATCGAGGTAACACATACATAGGCAGTCAATTAAGGAGAGTGTGAGAGCTGGCAACACCTGAAGAGTGGGTGTAGATATGTCCCCGACAATTCAACACACAACAGGCTGCAATAAGAAGGAGCTGCTATAATTAAGTGAGTGAATATTCATTAGTTCCCATTAAAACTAAGATCACCTTTAGCAGTCATTTTTCATGTAAGCAAGTACTCCCACACTAAAGGCTCCAGCTCTGCAAGTTACCTCAACCACGGGTGTTCACAGAATCACAGAGCATTAGGGATTGGAAGGGACCTTGAAAGATCATCTAGTCCAATCCCCCTGCCACAGCAGGATCACCTAGATCCAGCTGCACAGGAACATGTCCAGGTGGGTTATTCAGGCACACTACATGCTAATGGGGTAGTTTTCTCCTGTTCTTTAAGTCTTAAATAAGGGGCAGGGATTCAGACATTCTATAAGTTTTTGGGTCAGTGACCTCGAGTGCCAAGACACAGATTTCTTGTCCAGGGAACAAAATGATGTCAAGTACAAGCCCAGATGAGCCACCTACGTGCAATTGCTGCCCAGAAATGGATGACCTTCCAGGGTCCCTTCCAATCCCTAATGCTCTGTGATTGCTGTTTAGTTATCTCTATCAGTGTCTGAGAGGCTCATGTTGCAGATGGACATGCCCTCCTCAGGGAAAAGGAGCACTAAGGGGCAACAGCAGAAGCCCTTGGGGACATGTTTCTGTGCAACTTGATCTAGGTGATCCTGCTCTGGCAGGGGGATTGGACTAGATCTTACAAGGTGCCTTCCAATCCCTAATGTTCTGTGATTCTGTGAAGCCCTGGGTGACAGGGCAGGATGTGTCACAGGGTACATCCCAGAAATGCCAGTGCCAGCAGGCTCTCCTGCCTTCCTCCTCTCCTTAGCAATGCCAAGCATATCTCAGTGCAGTCATGAGGAGGTGGCTCTATGGTTCAAAGTTCTCTGCTCCTGTAGAGCAGTCACACCTTGGGAGGGGTGGCAGAGGCCAGTTGCGGACTTAGCTTCATTAGCCTTTTTCCTCCAGAGCCTGGCCAGTGCAAGGGGTTACAACAAGCTGGGCACAGAGATGTTCTGTACAATACCTCCTGCCAGCTTTGGTAGGCACAGGGGGACACACCAGCTCATGCAGGCATCACTCTGGTGGTGTTTCCAAACTGGGATCTTTGGTAAGCACTCAGATGGAGATGGCAATCAGAATCAGAGATTTTCTTTCCCTTCTGATTATCAATAGGGAGTCAACCTCTTCCTTTAGAAAAGCCGTGTGTGAGTGCAGCACAGAAGCCAACCGTATCCTGGGCTGTCTCAAATGTAGTGTCTCCAATGGGTCAAGGGAAGGGATTCTCTCCCTCTACTCTTCTGAGACTTCACATGGAGTCCTGTGTCCAGTTCTGGAGTCCACTCCATGTAAGACAGACACAGGACTGTTGGAGTGAGTCCAGAGGAGGGACACAAGGATGATCAGAGGGTTGGAGCACCTCCCCTATGAAGACAGGTTGAGGGAATTGGAGTTGTTCAGCTTGAAGATGACCAACAGGCTACAATGGGGGCCTTACAGCAGCCTTCCAGAGCCTGAGAGGGCTACAGGAAAGGTGGAGAGGGACTTTTTATGAGACACTCTAGTCACAGGACAAGGGGGGTGGTTTCAAACTAAAGGAGGGGAAGATTTAGATTGGGAAGAAATTCTTTAGTGTGAGGATGGCAAGGCACTGGATCAGGCTGCCCAGGGAAGTTGTGGATGCCCCTTCCTTAAAAGCTGCAGTGATTGTGGAGCTGGCTGTCAAGTTCTTAGATTAGTAATTAATTGTCACCAGGGAGGAGGATGCAACTGATCTCAGCCTTCCCTTCCCTCCCTTCCCCTTCCAGCAGGGCAGCCTGTGAGCCAAAGGGCAGCAGCAGTTGCTCCTTGGGTCTGGGAAATGCCTGTGTACTAGGGGGCTACTGCCTCTGGGTGCCTGGACAACTACTTAGGTGCCTACCTTGCTACAAGGTGCTTTGAGCAGTTTGATTGTCCTCCCTCATGGCATGAGGAGATGCTCTTGCCCAGTCTGTTTGCCTTGCTGGTCGCCTCTGCACTATGGGAACTGATGACTTGCTGCCAAGGCATCCCCAGCTCTTGTGACTATGTAAACTGGAATCCATGTAGATGAGCTCCCTCTTTAATGGTCAGCCACCCTCTGCATTCCTGTGTGTGGACTTACTGGGTTTTAAAGGGGTGTGGGCTTACTTAAGGAAGCTTCAACCTCCTCACTCCCTCCTAAATTAACACCTTGCTGACAGCTTGGACTGTCCCTGCGGGATGCTGCCTGTTCTCTAGCCTCCTTGGCAACGCTGAAGGCAACAGCATCCCTCTTCCCCCTGCCTAGCCAGACTCCAACTTGGCACTCACCCCTTTGCTGCCATTTGCATCATAGAATAGAATCATTCAGGTTGGAAAAAGATCCTTAGGGAATCATTGAGTCCAACCATCAACCCTGCTCTACAAGGTCACCTCTAAACCTGATCCCCCAACACTACAGCTAAGCATCTTTTAAACTCATCCAGGGATGGCGACTCAACCAGCACCGCATCAGCCCGCACACCTGAGCTTAGATGTGGAAAACAGCACTAATGAATTCATTGTTAATGTGAACAATCCTATTTGGTGTCTTGCAGCCTCTTGTGCAGCCCTGGGTTTGGTATATGTAGACAAAACTAGGTTATGATGATCTGCTGCATTATTTAAAGTGAAAAAAAAAAAGTCTTCCCTGAGGGATGTGACTGGCCTTTAAATACAGCCAACTCCATTGTGATCTCCGCGTCTCTTCGGGTAGTGAATGGACAAAAGATCCTGGAATGACTGAGAACAATCCTGCTGAGACTTATAATCACACCGGCTTATACTGGATTCATTATCCTAATTGCCTGCTTTGTTATGTGCAGGCCAATATTTTTCATGTATTGTGTTTATTCTGGCCTGGATTGGAAACTGTGTCCAGCAGGAGTAAGGAGGTGATTGTTCCCCTGTGCTCAGCACCTTGAGTACTGGGTCCAGTTTTGGGCACCTCAGTACAACTCTGAGGTGCTGCAGTGGGTCCAAAGAAGGGCAACGAAACCTGGAGGGCAGGTCTGATGAGGAGCAGCTGAGGGAACTGGGGTTGTTTAGTCTGGAGAAGAAGAGGCTGGAGGTTTTGGGGGTAAGACCTTATTGCTCTTTACAGCTACCTGAAAAGAGCTTGTAGAGAGGTGGGGGTTGGTCTCTTCTCCTAAGTCACCAGCAGCAGAATGAGAGGAAACAGCCCCAAGTTGTGCCAGGGGAGGTTTAGGTTGGACATTAGGAAAAAAAAATCTCTTCACTGACAATGATCAGGGATTGGAAAAGACTGCCCAGAGAGGGGGTGGAGTTGCTGTCCCTGGAGGTGTTAAGAAAATCCTGTAGATCTGGGACTTGGAACATGGTTCAGTGGGCACAGTGAGGTCCTGCTGACAGTCGGACTGGAGGATGTCGTAGGTCTCTTCCAACCTCAATGATTCTTTGATTGTCACTGTAAGAACACAGCAAAAGTTCTGCCTAGTCTGCTGTTGTAGAAGGTAACCGTTTGGGTGGGTTGTCCCACTCAGCAGCTTTTGTCTCACTGCACAGCTTCTCCAACAAAGAATTGAACTTGTAATAGAATAACATCCTCTGGTGATTGCTGGTGACTCCTCAACATGAAGGGAAAGAAATTCTTCCTGGAGGGAGTGGTCAGGCACGGGAATGGGCTGCCCAGGGTGGTGGTTGAGTCCCCATCCCTGGATGAGTTTAGAAGTCACTTGGATGTGGTGTTGGGGGATCTGGTTTGGGGGTGACCTTGTAGAGTAGGGCTGATGGTTGGACTCTATGATCCCAAGGGTCTTTTCCAACCTGAATGAATCTGTGATTGTGAGCTTCCTAAAGCAGAATTTATTCATTATATTGAGATTTCTTGTGATTAGGTGCCTACTTGGACCACACAGGCACTACAAACTTGCACCTACCTTCGGGTTTCCAGACTTTGTTAGAACTGGAAATGAGCAGGAAGGCATTGAGGAAATCCACAGAGAGCTGGAGGAAAGAACAGAGGCTCTGCTGGCATCGTTGCGTGGCTGCCATCAACCGAGCTAGCTAAACAGGGTGGTTCTGCTAAAAGCCTTCCGACTTGGCAGCCGTACGGCTACGTGCCTCTTGCTCTCCGCCAAATCATCCCGCTGACAGAGAAGCTAACTGGCTCCCCATCTACCTGTCACCTTGCCAAAACACAACGCGTAGATGGCGATGTGGGGAGTCAGATCAAATGTCAGGGATCAGGACTGCCTTCGGGAGCGTTTCCCTCGCCCCTTCTCGTGGGAGACTTGCCTGCTTGCTGTCCCCAGCCGCTCCTCTTATCGCTGCTCTGTTAGCATTTCATGCACCTGCTCTTTCCATTGCGCTTCCTACAGCAAACATGCCTTTGGGGGTAGAGAGCATTAGTAGGAACCAGAAAAGGCTGTTGTTGTATCTGTACCTATCATTGCTCCTCTTAGACGCCTCTTTCCACCTTTGGAACCTCACCCGGCAGAGCACCGGTGAGGGATGACACCTGGGCAGTGCAGCCACACGTCCTGGTGCCGTAGACTCGATCACGACACAGTAAGTGCTTGTGCTGGCAGAACTATGCTGATGACGTGAGCAAAGCTGAAGTGTGATACCACAACAAATGCTTTTATGCACAGGGTGAAGTAGCAGATAAGGAGGGGACCTTCCAGTTTGACTAGTTTATCTCGAGCGAGTTTATGATGTTTAGTGGGTCTTTCTTGCTCTGCCTAACCTGAATCTGATTGTATAAACTAAAGCTGATAGAGAGTTTAGAAAAGATTCATTTCAAAGGAAAGATTGTGAGTGCTGCTTGAAACAAAACACCTATCTCGAAGCTTTCTTCAGGTTGTGAGGGCATGGGGTCTGTTAGCACAACTAAAGCCACTTGTATGTGGACAGGAGTCTCTCACAGAACATCAGGGATTGGAAGGGGCCTCAAAAGATTATCTAGTCCAATCCTCCTGCCACAGCAGGATCACCTAGACCAAGTCACACAGGAACATGTCCAAGCAGGTTTTAGATATCTCCAGAGAGACTCCACAAGCCCCCTGGGGCAGTTCATTCTCACACTGATGTGGAACCTCCTCTGTCCCAGCTCACACCCGCTGCCCCTTGTCCTATCACTAGATGCCACTGAGCAGAGCCTGGCTCCATCCTCCTGACACCCACCCTTCACATATTTGTCAACATTAATGAGATGACCCCTCAGTCTCCTCCAAGCTTAAGGGCCCCAGCTCCCTCAGCCTTTCCTCATCAGGGAGTTGTTCTGCTTCTTTCCTCATCTTTGTTACTCTACACTGGACTCTCTCTGGCTGCTCCATGTCCTTCTGGAACTGAGGGGCCCAGAACTGGACACAGTACTCCAGATGTGGTCTCAAATACTCCCTAAGGAGTTCGCTTTCTCCTCTCCAACATCCTTAACCTGTCATCTGCCACAGTGACTACAGAGATCTGCTCCCATGAGCCATTACTGTTTTGATGTTGCTGCTGTGTGTGACTGCGTGCAGTGGACTTGGGGCTTGTCTTCAAGCCTTATTTGTTAATAAAGTGCCTGTTGAGGTGGCTCTGGCACACCTGGGAGGAAAGGGTGGCCACCTCACACTGTATTGCGTACTTTAGGGCACATGCCAGGTCACAAAGTCCTCTCAGCGGTATCAGAGCTGGCTCAGGCAGCTGTAACAGCCCAAGTTTTCCTTTCCAAAGGCCAGTGGGGCCAGTGAGGAGCCTCAATGAAACCAGGTTAAACAGCTGGATTTTAGCTAAACTGTGGGCTTCACAATCACAGAACATTAGGGATTGGAAGGACCAAAGTATTAGTGCTACCAAATAAAGCTGGAGACACTTGATCATTCAAGTTAATTGAAAAGCAGTTGATCTAGGGGATCCTGCTGTGGCAGGGGGATTGGATGGGATGATCTTTTGAGGTCACTTCCAATCCCTAATGATTCTATGAAATAAACAGCTATGACAAAGCTTATAATTAGCACCTTGTCACTTACAAACTAGTTTTCACAGTCTCATTCAGTACTTTTTTTATAGCTCCCAAATGGATTTCCTTGCAGACTGCATTTTGGAGAGAGTTGATTTCTTTTAACGTCTCTGTTTATACATTTCTGTTGCCTTAAAGTAAATTCAATGGTCCAGGCAGCACATATTAAAAGGGAGATGAGCGCACGCTGGGTTTCCACCTCAGGAACAGGGAAAACTCTTAACCACCTGCCCCAGACATCCAAACGTCATCCTGTTGGTCATCTAGATCTCTGCAGGATCACACCCTTGCACCACTCTTGTTCAGTACTGGGAGCCCTCCAAGTCCCAGCAAACTCAACAGCAGTAAGTGCTCTCACATTATTCACTCCCCAAGACACCAGCTCCAGAAGCAAGTAGGTGAATTCTTTTGCATCTTTCTGCCCACATCTGCAGCTGAACAGAGAAATCAAGCTAGCAGGCACAGGGCAGGTTTTTCAGCAGGGCTCTCAGTTCCAGCTTAGATGTCTTCACCACCCCTGCTTAATCCACACAATAAACCAAGCGAACAGGATGTTTACAGAAGCAGATAGTATCTGCTTTGGAATCTATGTGCAGTTATTTTCTCACTAGAGATAACCAGTAGGATGTCACAGCACCTGGGCTCACCTCAGAGATAACACGCCTTCAGGACGTGCACCCTTTCACGTGAGGATACCAGAACCTTAGGGACTGGAAGGGACCTCGAAAGATCATCCAGTCCAATCCCCCTGCCACAGCAGGATCCCCTGGACCAAGTCACACAGGAACACATCCAGGCAGGTTTTAAACACCTCCAGAGAAGGCTGCAGAGCTCTCAGTAGGTCTGCACAACAGCATCTCTTTCTCAGATGAAGCACAACACAATGTCTCACGCTTTTCCTCGAGACTACAGAGCCCAACAATACACTCAGCGTAGTAATTCACTAAACACCACAGCTCACAGCACCACACCTTGAGACCTCTGTTTTCTAGTCCACCCCACAACACCTCCCAGCACCTCAGTTTGGCTTCCAAAGGTAATACTTAACTTCAAGCACTGGCCACAGCGGTTTTTAAACCCTTTAAACATCAAAAAGTTTAACCATAATAGATGCTTCAGAAGACACTAGGTTAGTGCACAGAGAGAAAGAAAAGCTCTTTCTGTAGACCCTCCCAAGCCAGGACTTTCCCATCAGTTCCACATACCTTGTTAGACAGCAGAGACCTGGAGACACCAAACCAGCCTGTAATTTCCTTCACACGCAGCATTCCACACTCACGTCTTGTTCCTCCACTCCAGTGACCCCTAAATACCAACTGCCAAACTTCATCTTAAACACATCTCTCCCACCCCCTACCAATTTCAGCCTGATTGCTGCAAAGCCCTTCTGCAGCCACAAAGCTCCCAGCACATTCAGGAGCAGGCACAGGTGTTAGTTACTAAGACCATAGTAATCATAACAAGCAGGTGGGGATCTACGTTTTCAAAACAAAACATCAAGTTTAATACCTACAAGCCTTCAGAGAAGGCAGCTCTGTTGCACAAGTCCACAGCCTTGTCTCCCTCCTACTGAAAAAGCTGCCGTTGAGTTCACAAGCACTTGGAGGGAGCCGTGAAGCACTGGAAGAGGAACTAGTTTCATAGAATCATAGAATCATCAGGGACTGGAAGATCATCCAGTCCAATCCCCCTGCCACAGCAGGATCACCTAGACCAAGTCACAAAGGAACATGGCCAGGCAGGGTTTCTGGTGTCCTGATTCCTACGGTGAGTAGGTACTCAGTGCAAAGAAAAGCTGTTGCTTCCCTTTCTCTTACTCTATATTATTTAATATACCAGGCTTTATATTTTCCTTCTGTGAATAGTGTGGTGGCCATTGAGCAGCTCCCAGCGAAGCACTTGGGTGGATTTGAAAAGGAAAAGCACAGAATCACAGAATCATTCAGGCTGGAAAAGACCTTTGGGGTCATCGAGTCCAACCATCAGCCCTACTCCTCAAGTTCACTGCTAACCCACATCCCCCAACACTATATCTAAGCAGGGGGACTGAACTATAGGATCTTTTGAGGTCCCTTCCAATCCCTAATGTTCTGTGACTCTGTAAGCAACTTTTAAACTCATCCAGGGATGGGGACTCAACCCCCACCCTGGGCAGCCTAGTCCAAGGCCTGACCACCCTCTCCAGGAAAAATCTCTTCCTGATGGCCAGTCTAACCCTCCCCTGTTGAAGCTTGAAGTCCTTCCCCTGCTTCTGTCGCTACTAAACTGTGGGAAGAGCCCAGCACCAACATCTCTGCAGTGTCCTTTCAGATAGTTGTAGACAGCGACGAGGTCTCCCGTCAGCCTCCCCTTCCCCAACCTAAACAGCCCCAACTCTCTCCATCTCTCCTCATCAGATGGATTCTCCAGGCCCTTCTCTAGCTCCTCTGACCTCACTCCAGCACCTTAATGTCTCCCTTGTCCTGAGATGCCCAACACTGGACCCAGTACTCAAGGTACAGCCTCCCCAGTGCTGAGTCCAGGGGGACAGTCATCTCCCTACTCCTGCTGGGCCTACAAAGAAGATCCCTCTGTAGGGAGACTACCTGGACTGTGGAACAAAGTGTGTTCACTGTAAATAATAGTGAAGTTTTTTCTTAATAGGTGCCATTTAATATCCTAATCTGTATCTTTTCCTTCCCTGAATAGTATGGTGCCCATGGACCAGAAGCACATGGATGGCTGTGCGCTGCAGGAAGGCCTCTCAACTGCTGTGTGCTGGAGAGTGAAGGGTGAGTGTCAGGAGGATGGAGCCAGGCTCTGCCCAATGTCTTCTAGCGATAGGACCAGGGGCACTGGGTGTCAACTGGAACAGAGGAGGTTCCATATAAATATCAGAAGGACCTTCTTCCCAGTGAGGGTGACGGAGCACTCAGGGGCTGCTCAGGGGGGTTGTGGAGTCTTCTTCTCTAGAGATGTACAAAACTCGCCTGGATGTGTTCCTTTGTGACCTGGTCTAGAAGATCCTGCTGTAGCAAAGGGATTAGACTGGATGATCTTTTGAGGTCACTTCCAATCCCTAGTGTTCTGTGATTCTGTGAGTTCAAGCAGAAGGCACTGGCACTTTCCAGCAGAGTAGCTGGCACAGACTTGGGACTAGCATTTAGGATATAAATATAGACAGTTGGTGGGAAGTGCAGGTGTCTATACTGGAATTAATCAGCTTGTACTTTCTGGACACCAGAGAGAGCAACAAGTCACCCCACAGGGCAGCTGATGCGACCTGCCCTAGATACCACTCCTGAACCGTGATGAATCACATCCTCGTCAAACACATTTATTTCCAAGAACGAGCTGTCCGGGGGGGTTGTGGAGTCTCCTTCTCTGGAGATGATTAAAACCCACCTGGACATGTTCCTGTGTGACATGGTCTGGGTGATCCTGCTGTGGTGAGGGATTAGACTGGGTGATCTTTCAAGGCCCCTTCCAAGGTGTGATTCTGTGACTGGATCTAAAGGATCCTGCACTAGCAGGGAGATTGGACTGGGTGATCTTTCGAGGTCCCTTCCGATCCCTAATGTTCTGTGATTCTGGGATCCTGCTGTGGCAGGGGGATTGGACTGGACTGGGTGATCTTTCGAGGTCCCTTCCGATCCCTAATGTTCTGTGATTCTGGGATCCTGCTGTGGCAGGGGGATTGGACTGGACTGGGTGATCTTTCGAGGTCCCTTCCGATCCCTAACACTCTGTGATAACACAGTCAGGCTGGGTTCTGATAATTTCAATTCTGCTGTAACTCGTCTGTTTTTTAAGGTGGTAAAAGGCAAAACTAATGCTCTGAGGAAAGTTTCAGGCAAGCCTGAAATTTCGAGGCTCTTAAGCTTCTGAAATAAGGATTCATATTTGTTAAAGAGCACTGGCAGGACCTAAAGCCAGAGCAGTGGTAATGCCCCCCCGCAGCCATCTAATCACTGCGTGAACTACCTGCATCACCTCACACCCTCACAAGACAAAGCACTCAAAGCAGGGACAATGATTTCGAGGAATCCCATGGCTAGCGCCGTCACGTCACGTTTGGGTTTGAACGATGGGAAAACGGGAATCTATTCATTCATTCCCAACTGGCACCTGCAAGGCAGCAGCCCAGGGACGTTCTCTCAGAAGAGCCCAGCCGCAGCGTGTCGGTCGGTGCGCGCGTGCCCGGGCGGGTTCTGCGCGGAACCAACACTTAAAGGGCCACAACGCTGCAAATAATAAATGATTGGGAGGGTGGAAAGTGTATTTTACACGGATTATCTGCCCCAGTTCCTGTTCTTATTTTTGGAAAGCAATCAGCTCTTCGTGAGAACTCGGCACCACGCTGAGCCACCCTGGGGCTTTTCATGGCCCAGCCCTTCACTTTGCATTATCATCTGTTCGCAGCCGCATCCTGTGCAGACAGATTCATTGCAGCTACGGCAGGCAGTGGGAACAGGAGACCCTCTGAGTCCTGAGGTCTGAAATGACTCTTAACGTACCTCTGTCGCTCTGCTGTACAGGATAAAGCCATCGTTCCAAAGGGACTCCCACCATTTCAGTTCCTATTCCAAATAAAATACCCAAACTTTTAGATATTTCAAGATAATGTGTTAAATTGTTATAAAATATCTTAACCTCAAAATACCAATGTTAAAATATCTTATAAAATGAAGAGAATACAAGATATTTTATAACAACTTTATAATGTTAATTTTATCGAGAGAGGTTCTTCTCCCCCTCTACTCTGCCCTGGTGAGATGACATCTGGAGTGTTGTGCCCGGTTCCGGGCCACTCAGTTCAAGGAGGACACGGAGCTGCTGGAGAGAGTCCAGCGTACAGCAAGGAGGATGATGAAGGAAGTGGAGCACGTCCCTGATGAGGAAAGGCTGAGAGAGCCGGGAGAAGAGGAGACTGAGGGGTGACCTCATTAATGTCTCTAAATATGTGAGGGGTGGGTGTCAGGAGGATGGAGCCAGGCTCTGCTCAGTGTCATCTAGTGACAGGACGAGGGGCTCCAGGTGTGAGCTGCAACGGAGGAGGTTCCATATAAATATCAGAGGGAACTTCTTCATGGTGAGAGTGACAGAGCCCTGAAAGGGGCTGCCCAGGGGGGTTGTGGAGTCTCCTTTTCTCTAAGCTCAAGAACCCAGCTCCCTGAGCCTTGGTATGTCAGTCTCTCGTGACGAAGCCGTTCGTCAGGCACCACGGTATTGCCCAGCCACCACGCAGCTGCCTCAACCCGCTCATAGCCAGCACCAACAAAGCAGGACACTGGCACAATCCCACACAACCGTTTGCACTGCAACCTGCATACAGGAGGGTCAGCACCTCACCACGCAGCATCCAAACCCTCCTCTGATGCCAAGAATGACTGTCCCCTCTCAACAAAAAGTTTCAGCCAGACGCTAATTCCGCTGCTCTGTGTAAACACATGATGCCAGGCACAGACAACCCCCAGAGCAGGTGGAGCTGCCTTCACCCAGACCCGTTGGTGTCCACCTGGGCTTGCAAACCCCTACCCTGCTGGGCTGACTGCAGCTCCTCACCCATCTGAGATAACTAAGGGGAGACTCTCCAAGTCAGGCTGAGAACAGCAGACTGGCTGCAGGTACTGCCTTCCTCACCAAGCATCATCACGTGGACATTTGAAGGCAGAAAGGCTTCACTTGCCCCCAGACCTAATGCACTCAGTGCAGCACAAAAGGGATGGCAAAGACCTACGGGAGTCTTGTCATCCTGCAGGACTTTGTCTCCTTAAACTGATCCTGTGCTAACACAGAGTCCAGCCTATAACCTAACATCATCACAATCACCTAGACCGTGGCACTAAGGGCCACAGCCAGTCTGTCCTTCAACACCTAAGGGATGGGGACTCCACCACTGCCCTGGGCAGTCCAGTCCAGGGGCTGATCACCCTTTCCATGAGGAAGGGCTTCCTAACATCCAACCTGAACCTCCCCTGGCAGCTTCAGGCCCTGCCTTCTCATCCTGCTGCTAGCTGCCTGGGAGAAGAGCCTGATCCCCACCTGACGATAACCTCCCTCCAGGTAGCGAGGAAACAGGACCCCCTGGAAGGGGCCTCAAAAGATCATCCAGTCCAATCACTCTCGTTGGAAAAGACCCTGGGATCATCGAGTCCAACATCTGCCCCACCTTACAAATTCACCCCTGAACCAGATCCCTCAACACCTCATCCAAGCGAACTTCAAACACACCCAGGGATGGCAACTCAGCCACCACCCTGGGAAGCCCGTTCCAGTGCTTGACCACCCTTTCTGTGAAAAACTTTTTCCTAATAGCCAGTCTAAAATCCCCCTGCTGCAACAGGATCACCTAGATCCAGTCACACAGAAACATATCCAGGCAGGTTTTATGTGTCTCCAGAGAAGACTCCACAACCCTGCCTTGGGTAGCCCCTTCCATCACCCTCAGTGTGAAGAAGTTCCTTCTCACATTGACGTGGAACCTCCTCTGTTCCAGCTGACACCCATTGCCCCATCATTAGATGCCACCGAGCAGAGCCTGGTTCCATCCTCCTGACACCCACCCTTTCCATATTTATTCGCATTAACGGGGTCACCCCTCAGTCTCCTTTTCTCCCCAGCTCAAGCGACCCAGCTCCCTCAGCCCTTCATCGTAAGGCAGATGGTTCCCCTCCATTCACCTCACCTTCCTTCACCTAGCACATCCCTGGTAGGAAGGAAAATGTTAGCCAAATTATACCAGCTACACCCCAAATTCCAAGAGCTCAGCACCACCAATACAAGATTTTCTCAGGAGCAGATGTCTGTAACCTACATTTTGATGCTGCAGCCAGTTTCATGGTTTCAGACAATGAGTTTTGAGAAATACATCTGGATATTCTTGTTTAAACTCAGCAGTTTTGATTTGCTGCCTACATGAGTTTGTCTTGTTTACCTTCACCTCCTGAAACAAACTAGAATCTCCTGCCACACCGCTGTAGAACCCCAGGAGGAAATTCACCAAAGGCTTAACAACACTGGAATCCCTCAGGCAGCTGCAGAAGCTGAAGCACCTGGGAGGACATGTGATAAGCACCCAGCTCTGCCTGTGAGGGGTCACATCTAACACAAAAATAGAATCACAGAGTCATTCAGGTTGGAAGAGACCCCCTGGAATCATACAGTCCAACATTCAGCTCTACTCTACAAGGTCACCCATAGGTTCAGCTACAAACAGATTCTTCCAGCTACTCCAGACCCATCACCTCAGAAGAGAGTCACTGCAGCCAATATATATTCTCTGAACCTACAGACTGATTCTTCATGAGGCACCTGCAGTCTGCAGCCTCGTGACCCAAGCCTCGCCACGTTTCTTAGGCAAAGTCCTACCACCAAAACAGTTCTACTGTCGTTAGAATCAAGAGGTTGTACCGCTGCAGCACCAGAAGTCAGACACCTCCTCTCTGCAGGCTTGTTTCGAATTGTTTATTGAGGTTTAAGAAGTCATCCACATCTCTATAAATATAGACATTACTTGAGGAAGTGACTTACAATGTCACCAGTGCAGGTACATATATAACCAACATACAAAAGCTCCACTGGAAGCTACTTCAGGTTATTCAAAAAGGACCAAAGATGCCATCAAAATCAAAAAGGAAAATTAAAACCAAACCAGCTGTCACTTTCAGTTAGTGATGATAACACTAAAGTGCATTTTTTGGTTACCTCCTGGACAAACAGCTGCTGGGTAAAAAGTTTTAATTTTTGTTGTTTTTTTACAAACAAGAAACTAAAATCACATCTGAGTTTCACTGATGGACATTGAGGTTGGTAGCTGTCATCCTCCAGATACATGGCAGCAGGCTGAGACAACTGCTATCACTCTGCTGGTTGAGTAAGAAGAAAGATTGGTGGCTTGGGTTGATTTTGTAAAAAAATCCGGTATTCCTAACAAAAATCTAAAGACATACTAACATTCTGATGAAATTTTACAGCACCACTAAAAAGTTTCATAACTCCAGGCTCTGTTTTAGCCCTTTTCACATGGCTAGCCGAGTATCTAAACTCATTGAAGCTCTGTACCAGTAAGAAAACCCACCCTCCCTCGTCCATCAAGCAGTATCCTGCCCAGTTAACACTGTTTGCACACTCTGTAAACAAGAACAGCTTAAAGCTCGATTAAAGCAGAACACAGGCCCATCCTGGAAAAAACCTTTCCCCACTAGTCTGCCCTCCCCACCCCAGGCCCTCCCTCCCCCATAGTGCCAACTGTCTTGAGTGTATAAAGCATTCTCTTACATTCCTAACCACTAAATACTTGAAAACTCACGGTAAAAAGAAAGCATACGTTGAAGTGACATAGCAACACTTTAATAAAACGGGGTATTTTGGGGAGACACAAGACGTGCTCTGCTCAATTTAGCTCTATCTTTACTTCCTTACGATTTTGAGAGTCACCAGTGAAGTGAGGAACGCTGCGCTGGTTAAAGAGCACGACAGCCAAAGCTGTTCTCGAGAGCTCCTCTGCTCAATTCATATTAATCACAGGAGAGGGATCATGTTGAAAAAGTCCTGGGGTAGACCCTGTCTCCTAATCTGAGCAGACTTTATCCTATTCTGCTGTTCTCGATAGCTCCTCTTCTGCAATTCATATCAATCACAGGGGAGAGATCATGTTGAAAAAGTCCTGGGGTAGACCCTGTCTCCTAATCTGAGCAGACTTTATCCTATTCTGAGCACCCAGAATTAGTCTGATAGGTAGGAGGCCATAATACTCATCGTTCAGAAATAAACTACTAATCAGGAGTAACAGTTTAAAACCTGATTAGCACTGCGTGATGATGAATGGCTACTACTAGTGAAAAAGAAACAGCCTCACATACCAAAACCATGCTATGCTGGGAAACCCCTTTCTCGTGCTCCGACGTGTTCTTTACATTTTTTTAACTTGAGGAAAGAAAAAAAAGTCTTTCTTTTATCAGCTGAAGAACCCACAGCACTTAAATTTCAAGTATCTGAATGCGATTCGACCTCAAAAAATGCCAAATTGGAAAAAAACCCCTAAAAAAACTAAAAAGCCCTACACGTGTAGCCAAGCTTCCCTAGAAATCCCCAAAACAAGGAAAAAAGACTCTCGAAATTACGGGTTACCAGCTCCGCACATGTTTTTAAAGCTGTCTAATGTTCACTTAACGACCATTAGAAGTTTGAAAAACACGGAACACCTTCAGCTGCAAACTGCTTGCAGGGAGCACCCTCGGACGTGAGCACAACACTGAGCAGAAACCCTCATTTTATTTGGCTGTTCAGACATCCATGTGACATGTACCCACCCATCCATTTCCTGGTAGTATTACATCACCTATCAGGGCTTCTGAAACAGCGCAGAGCCAGAAAACTCGGGGGGAAAAAAAACTAGTTTAAAAAAACAACAAGTTCCATCAGCGCACAGCCTTCTGCACGACAAGGTTGTGCAACCGACTAAAAGCCTAACGGCATCCAAACGAGCAGGCCTGGGTTTGGAAGCTGTCCCGCGTCAAAGTTCGACCGTGGAACTCCTCTAAAAGAGAGGGGTCGAAAGCGAGAACTCATCTCTTCCTCTTCTGCTGCCTCAGCATTTTCCTTCGCTTAATGATCATGTCGTGTAGCTTCTCCAGTCCCTCTTTGAGTCCGTCTCCAATGATTGCACAGGTCGGCTGCAAATGCCACGGCGTCGAGGAGCTCAGCTCGCTCATCGCTAACATTTTCTCGATTTCGGAAAGGGAGAGAGAGTTCCGCAGGTCCTGCTTGTTAGCAATGATAAGCACAGGCACTCCTTGATTCTCGGATATCCTAGTGATCTTATGAAGTTCTGTTTTGGCCTCCTCCATCCTCTCCACGTCGACGGAGTCCACCACAAACACGATGCCATCGGTGCACCTCGTGTACGACTTCCACAGCGGCCTCAGCTTCTCCTGGCCGCCAACATCCCAGAAGTGGAAGGTGACCGTCTTCGAGTTGCCCAGAGTCACTTTGATCTTCTCCGTGTTAAATCCTTTAGTGGGCACGGTGTTGACGAACTCATTGAACTGCAGCCTGTAGAGCACGGTCGTCTTGCCGGCGGAATCCAGTCCCAGGATGACGATGTGGAAGCTCTGGAAGGAGGGCAGGCTCGAGAGGATCGGCGTCTGGTCCGAGAGTCCATTCCCCATTGCCAGCAGGGGAGGTGACAGCGGGCTGCCACGAGCAGGCTCCCACGGCTGCGCTCGGACCCTGCCAACGACACGAGCGGCGGCGTCAGCACACGGCCGGACCCCCGCCCAGACCCCACCCCAGCCCCAAGGCCCCGTCTGCGGAGACGGCCGCGGGCTGCGCGACGCGAAAAGCCACGCACGTACCCTTCCCCCGCGCCGCCGCCACCGCCGCCCAGCCCTCACCCGCCCGGTCCGGCGGGCTGTGCCGCATCGTGACGCGCCGGCGGCCCCGCTCTGCGGCTCCAGGGGCACCCGCGCCCTCGGCCGCCCCCGCCCGCAGCGCCCCTCTCTCCTACCGCTCAGCTCCCGCGGGCGGGCGCGTCCCTCAGCGCGGGGAGGCGGCGGCAGCCCGCGACCCCATGCTCGCGCTCCGCACGCGCCACTGCCGTTGCCGTTCCCGCTGCTCCGGCGGCTCCCCAGCATCTGGCGGCGCGGCGCCGCCCAGCCCGCGCCTAGCCCCGCGAGCCCCGCCCCGCGCCTCTCCCATTGGCTCCGCCGCGCCGCGGGAGCGGGGAGAAGGCCGCGCTCCGCTTTGACAATTGGTCGGCCGCGCGGCCACTCAAGCGAGAGCCCGGTTCCTACCGCCTCTCCTCGGCCGAACTCGGGGAAAGCGCGACTGCGGTTCCGGGCGGTGCCGCCCGCCGCCCACACTCGGCCTCAGCGACCCCGCTCCGCCCCCAGCGTTGGAGGGGGCTGCGCGGAGGACACCGCCGCTCACACAGGTCCCCGCCGCCACCGCTTCGGCAGCGCTGCCGCGCCCTCCGGTACCCCCGCTGACGGGCGGTGCTGCCTGCCTGTCACCCCAGGGCCCCGCGCTAATTGGCTGCGGCCGCTGTCGCTCTAACTCCGCCCCTAACGGCCCGCACGGCGGCACCTCACGGCGGCACCTCACGGCGCACCTGCGGCAGCGCGCGGCCTGCGGGGAGCGGCAGCCAGCGCCCTCTGCCGCCGCAAGGCCCCGAACGACACGGGGCGTCCCCGAGGCCGCCCGGTTGCATCACTCGTCTCCCGCGGCACCGGCCGCGCCCTCCCGTCGCTAAGCGAGGGGCCTCACGCGGCAGCGCGCGAGCCGGCCCCTCCCGGCGGCGGCCTTGCCCTCAGGGCGCGGCCTGGCCCTGCTGTCCCTCTGCGGAGGCCGTCAGAGCCGCGACAAGGTGCCCCACGGCCTGTACCCTCGTGGAGGGACGCAGCGGGCAGCTCACGCCTCCAGGCCGTCGTCGTGCCTCCGCGGCTGCGGAAGACCCGCTGGCTGCGGTGCCGCCGTCAGCCAGGACCTCTGCGGATCCGAGTGCGGGAGTAGTGGTGAGCTGTGAGCAGGGTGTCAGGCCGCGGTTGCCAACACAGATGCAGCAGTGAGGTCTGAACGAAATAGCTTAGCTGTGAAAAACGTTTCCTACAGCAGAAGTATCTGTTTTGAGGGTGACAGAGCCCCGGAAGGGGCTGCCCAGGGGGCTGTGGAATCTCCCTGGAGACCTTTGAAACCCACCTGGCCAAGTTCCTGTGTGACTTGGTCTAGGTGATGCTTCTGTGGCAGGGGGATTGGACTGGATGATCTTTCGAGGTCTCTTCCAATCCCTATCTATGATTCAATGATGTCTTAAGCAGTGAAACCCTTCAAAGCCAGAATTACTATTGTCTATAAAACACTTTTATGTGTTTTACTGTTTTTACAAGAGCACACAGGTTTTAGAGGAGGCCTGGAGCAGTGTTATGTCTCCAGTATCCTGGCGGTCCCCATCATTCTGCTCTTTCCCACAGCTGGTTTCATTTACTGCATTGGCCACTGTAGTTTTTATGCAGCTGTGGCTTCTGCCCCTGTTGGATGCACACCAGCTCCATGTAACATCCACACAGCACATCAAAGGATCAGGCACCTTCACGTCAGAGCAGAACGTGCTAGAAAAGTCTTAGTCTATAGCCCTTAGTCTGAGAAAAAGTAACTAATCTTTGTGATAGAGGCATATGTGTTTCCAGCAGGCGTAGGGGAGGTGCTGCTCCCGCTCTGCTCTGCTCTGGTGAGACCACACCTGGAATGCTGTACCCAGTTTTGGGCTCCCCAGTTCGAGAGAGACAGGGACCTAGAGCTGGGAGTCCAGTGGAGAGCTATGAGGGTGATTAAGGGGCTTGAACATCTCCTCGATGAAGAAAGGCTCAGAGTTTTGAACTCCAGACTAAACTGGGGCTGTTTAGCCTGGAGAAGAGAGGGCTGAGAGGCATATTTGTATCTGAGGAGTGGCTGTCAAGAGGAAGGGGCCAGTTTCTGTTCGGTGCTGCCCAGTAATAGGACAAAGAATAATGTGTGTTAGCTAGAACATAAGGAGTTCCACCTCCACATGAGGAAAAATTACTGTGAGGGTGACAGAGCACTGGAACAGGCTGCCTTGAGAGGTTGTGGAGTGTCCTCTGGAGACTCACAACCCACCTGGATTCAGCCCTGTGTGGCCTGTCCTAGGGCATCCTGCTCTGGCAGGAGGGTTGGACTAGATGATATCTAGACTTTTAAACTTACCCAGGGGTGGGGACTCAACCCCCACCCTGGGCAGCCCCGTCCAGCGCCTGACCACTCTCTCCAGGAAGAATCTCTTCCTGATATCTAATCTAACCCTCCCCTGTTGCAGCTGGAAGCCCTTCCCTCTGCTTCTGTCCCTACTGACCTGTGAGAAGAGCCCAGCAGGAACATCTCTGCAGGGTCCTTTCAGAGAGCTGTAGAGAGCGATGAGGTCTCCCCTCAGCCTCCTCTTCCTCGAACTAAACAGCCCCAGCTCTCTCCATCTCTCAGCCTTTACCTGAGCTCCTCACACCCTGATCCTGAGGACTCTCTTTGAAGGAAGTGGCCGGTTTGTAGTGGAAAGTAGATTTTACCTCCGTGGAAAACGAGGAGGAAGTTACTCCCCCTGAGCCCAGCTAAGCAAGGTTCCTGTGCCGGCGGTTGTGTTGCGCACAGCTTCTGCACAGCACAAAGAACTGCTCGGCTGACGAGGGGATAGAAAAGCACTTACAGTGCCAGTAAACGTGGGCCCTAATTATTTCGGGGATGGTTTTCAGTAATTTAAAATCAGTGGAAACAGACCCTTGTTAAGGACTAATCGTAGATTTAGTCGTAAAACTTGACAAGGCTGAACCAAATTGACCTTTATCTTCAGCGACAAAATGGTGCAGCCCCTGTTTTAATGGGAAAAGAAGCCTGTTAGCGACGATAGCCTTCCCAACTTTAATGTCTGATTGTTATCAAGACCCGTTCTCACTGCAACACGGCTTTATAATGACATACGTTGCGATTAATTCCACAAGGAGGGATGTGGGCCAGCGCCTGCTTTCATTTGAGGTGTTTTAATTTCCAGCATAAAACACAGAAAGATTGTGTTCGTCGTGCTCAGTCAGATATGGACAGACTGCAGTGCCCTTGAAAAGGGAGGGACGCAGAACTGATGGGTTTCTAGAGTGTGGCACAGAATCACTCTGGCTGGAAAAGACTCCTGGGACCATCGAGTCCAAGCATCTACCCTACCTTACATGTTCGTCCCCAAACCATATCGCTCCACACGTCATCTGTTCCAATGTGACTTGGTCATGGTGATCAGACTAGATGATCTTTCGAGGTCCCTTCCAATCCCTAGTGTTCTGTGATCCAAACGATCTTCAAACACGTCCAGGGATGGGGACTCAACTGCCTCCCTGGAAGCCCATTCCAGCGCCTGACCACATCTGACTTTCCAGATGAAGGCGGCATCTCACAGACCGAGTGTTTCTTTGTAAGAAGGGATTTATGACTTCAGGGAGAGAACGTTAAGATCAGAGGGATGCGAACACACTCTACAAAACAAGCAGAGCTGTGTTCGTACACTACAGAACCACAGAGCACTAGGGATTGGGAGGGAGCTCGAAAGATCATCCAGCCTAGTCCCCCTGCCAGAGCAGGATCACCCTCTGTGAAAATGATCTGTGCTGTCCAGAACGTCCTTGGAGAAATTGTTCTCTTTCCCTCCCTACAGTTAATTTATCTCATCCACCTGTTGGAACTTGCTGTGTAAAGTGAGTTATGAACTCTCTGGGGCAGGGACTGTTTCACTGTGAGTCGTCTTAGTGTTTAGTGCCTTGATCTTAATTAATGCCTGTAGGCACTTCTGCAAAACAGCTATTAAATAACAATCCAAGCTGATCAGCTCCTCCCATGCACTTCATGCAGCTTTGGAAGTCAAAGGTGCAGAGTGGGTAGGTGTTCCAGGTGTTGGGAAGGAAGTCATGGTATCTCAGCTGGTGGGAGTGAAGGGCGAGGCCAGGCTTTGATTGTCCTCTGCAAGTCTTGAGCAAAGCAGGGGCACAGCAAGGAGCACCCTTCAGTTTCAGCTGTGGGGCTAAATGGGGGGAGTGGTCTGTTGCTGGTGAAAAATAACTGCGAGGTACCTGAATGAGGTAACAAGTGGAACAGGGCTGAACCCCCAACAGGCTTTGTGTTGCAAAATGAGTAGGATCATTTAGCGTATCTGCACTTTTCACTTCCTGTCCAGCTTGTCTGTGGCTCTGAGGGACTCTGCCTATGAAAGTCACAGTGGGGTGGCAGTCCCAAGCTAGAGTACTGTTCTCGAGAGATGGAGAGAGTTGGGGCTGTTTAGTTTGAGGAAGAGGACGCTGAGGGGACACCTCATTGCTCTCTACAACTGTCTGAAAGGACCCTGTAGAGACATTGGTGCTGGGCTCTTCTCACAGGGAATTAGTGACTGAAGCAGAGGGAAGGGCTTCAAGCACTGCTCTGAGGTGACGTATGGTTCTAACAGAACATCAAGCTCCTACATGGAATCCTGCAGTAGTTTCACTGTGGATTTTAAGAACCCCTGGAAAATCAGCAGCACCGATGAACTAGCTGACAAACTGCAGTGCGTGAAGTTTAGCTCTTAAGGCCCCCCCCCCCTTAAACTGATGTGCAAAAGGCTTCATTTATCATCTCTGCCACGTCTGCCGAGTTCTTGCTTGGAAACCCACACACCGCATGAATTCTTTTGCTTTGATTATTAAAAAGTAGCTGGTGGTGGAGAATCTAATTTGTTTCCTCAGAATAAATAACAAAGCTTGGAGCCGCAGGAGATGGAGTTGCTGCGCCGCCGCTCAGACCAGTTAATTACGTCTGTTGCCTTCTCACAGTCGCCTTCACATGAAGCCCAACGTTTACAGCTGGCTGCTTTTGTTTTCATAACTAAACCTTCTCCGGGAGGCTAACAAACAAAAAGCCTTGTCTTGGAGACCAGGTCACACCGAGCTGCAGACTGAGCGCTGCTCAGCTGTGTTACCTGACAGAAAGTGGCGCTAGCTCACCGAGATTCAGAGCAAGTGCTGTCTTGGGGGGGGGGGCTACGATTACAGTCCCCACCTTCAGCGTTCTGCAGCGTCACCAGCTTCAGCTACAAATCACAGAATCATTCAGGTTGGAACAGACCCCCGGGATCATGGAGTCCAACCATCAGCCCTCCTCTGCAAGTTCACCCCTAAACCAGATCCCCCAACACCCCATTGAAGCAACTTTTAAACTCATCCACGGGTGGGGGCTCAGCCCCCACCCTGAGCAGCCCAGTCCGGGGCCTGACCACTCTCTCCAGGAAGAGTTTCTTCCTGATGGCCAGTCTAAACCTACTCACATAGGATGGATGCAGTGACTCTGAGTTTCCCCCCTTTCTGTGTGGTTGAGTGAGCAGAGAAACTCCTTCCTGAGATGGGGGGGCAACAGCACAGCTGCTCCCAAGGGCATCGATGTACAAGGACTTTGCAGAACTCCCTCTGTAGCTCTTGTTCAGTTAATAACAGCAAGTAATTAATAACGGTTAAGCACAGGGTCTGTCTTCATATGAGACAGTTCACAGACACAGAAGCCAAACCCTGACATACAGCCAGTCATGGGGCATAAAAGTGGTTGTTCCAGGTACCCCCATTTCCAGTCTTCTGGTCGTGGAGTCTCCTTCTGTGGAGACGTTTAAAACCCACCTGGGCGTGTCCCTGTGTGCCTGGATCTAGGGGATCCTGCCCTGGCAGGGGGATTGGACTGGATGATCTTGCGAGGTCCCCCCCAACCCCTAACGTTCTGTGAGTGCAAAGCGCAGATCCTCCCTCCCTTGCTCTGATTTCTGGCGGTAGAAGCAGCCTTCACTGAGCAGAGCCTTCGAGACGGGCTTTTCCTCCAGCCCAAAGGGAGCTGCTTCGGCTGCAGCCGGTAAGAACTGCAGCGTTTCGGTGCAGCCCGAGGAATCCTGCCCCCGGGGTCGCAGTTTCACACCAGCTCGCCCGGAACTGCCGCACGAAGGCTGCGGTCTCCAAAGCGGGCTCACAATGGGCGTTCAACACTTGCTTTAAGCACCGGGTGTTTGCTCCAGTTTCTCAAACAAGAGGTCATTCTTCTCCTCAATCACAGCACTTACAGCACTTGAGGGTTTCGGTGAGAAACCCGAGCCGGCTATTGTGCTCTAGGAACGGGTGGAAAGGGAAAGCACCTCCTATCCTAGGGAGGTGACAGCGTGCTTAGGTGAGGGGGGAAAAAAGAGGAAGAACCAATTCAAGGAGAAAAGGAGGATGAAAGAACAAACTTTCAGGAAAGACAAACTTTATGCGGCTGGGGAACCCTGATTTCAGCTCAGCTGTAGTCGAGATTTCAAGCCTGATCAGCTCAACAGGTCTTCTTTGTAAGGAAGCAGCCAAGAGTCACCATCATCTCCTGACACCCACCTTCACATATTCATCGACATAAATGGGATCACCCCTCGGTCTCCTCGAAGCTCCAGAGACCCAGCTCCCTCAGCCGGGAGATGTCCCCCTCCCGGCACAGACCAGAGGAAAAGCAGGTGCCAGAAGTCTTTTCTGGCACATTCAGTACGGGACATTCCCATCACCTTTCCTCACACAGTCCTAAACCAGCTGGCTCTGAGCTCTGGGAATTCACACGGGGGGTATCCAGCTGGCAAATGCGGAGCACACCTGCACGTGCTGGGGTGGGACAGAGCCTGGGACCTAACGCTTGCGAGAGGGCCGCACTGTCAGGAAAGGAAGGGATTGTAAGTGGATCCAAAGTCAGTGGAACTCTTACCTGATCAGATACCCTCTGCCAGGCCTGTCTGCTCCAGCAGCTACCTCCTTGCCCACCAGGTAGGACAGCAGCTGGTTAGTGGTAAGGACAGCGACCTGTGGCACCACCAAACATCCCCACAGGCCCATTCAGCTAGCTAAGCAGGAACTTAGCCGGTGCTGCCCTGCCTGTTACAGGACAGCCGTGACCTCCTGAGCCATCTCTGGCAAAATCTAACCCTGTAAATCTGCTTTAGGTTCCTCCTACCAGTGGCCTCTTCTGATCATGAGTTGGCTGGTTCTGCAGGAAGGTCATCAGACAACACAAGGCCCAGGTGTTACAATCACCTGATGGCACTTAGCCTCGATTAAGCGAACATTGCCCCTGCTGCGAGTCACTGTGAGTCGCCTCTGTGGAACCTGTTAAGGAGCAGCACGGAGAGGAGAGCGTCGGTGTCACGGCTGCCAGGCTGTGGGCAGTGAGGTGGGACACTGGTCAGGCTTGTCCCAGCCTTGCTGCTTGGTTTCATGATACCTTCACAGAATCACAGAACAGTAGGGACTGGAAGGGACCTCGAAAGCTCAGCCAGTCCAAACCCCCTGCCGCAGCAGGATCCCTGTTCCTGTGACTGGATCTAGGGGATCCTGCTGTGGCAGGGGGTTGGACTGGATGATGTTTCGAGGTCCCTTCCCATCCCTGATGCTCTGTGATTATTCTTCGCTGAACTTGACCCCATCTATACTTCTGCACAATTTATTCTGAAAACAAACCAGAAGTGTTTGCTGTGGGTATTGATAACATCATTAAGCTTAAATAAGAGTATGAAGCTTGAAAGCAGCTTCATATTTCCAAGCGCTCCTAGTGCGTCCTGCCTGCCCGCCCTCCCTCGCTGCAGAGAGGGAGAGAGATGAGCACGTCTTTGTGCCTGCTGCCCGTGGAGGTAGGAAAAATAAACTTCCTCCCTAGCCACTGAGCCCAAGGACAATGTTGACAGCAGCTGTTGTGCTGAAAGCCCCGTTGGGAAAGCGCTCCTGCGACGAGCTCTCAAAGCTCTTCTTGACAATGTGCTGCCAAGCGAGCGCCCGGGCCCGGAGACCACAACAGCCCCTCTGTCTCGTGTCAGGGAGCTGAAAAGCAGCTTTCACGGCGCCGCAGAACTCGCGGGCGGACCGCGGCCGCGCAGGGTCCCGCGCGGGGAGGGCAAATCTTGTCTAATCCTGGGTTGAGAAGCTGCCATCACTGATGGTTTTAAAAAGGAGAAGACTCACGTTAGGTGTCAGAGAGAACCAGCAGGTGATTCCAGGCTGCCCCGTGGCCGCGGAAAAGCCATCTCAAAGCAATAAGCAGCCAGTTCACTTGGGCTTAGGCAACCTTCAAGTTCTTGGGAAGAGTTAAACCTCCACGGGGTAGAATGGCACCAAACTAAACCCGAATAACGTCTCCTTGCCTTGTCCATCTGAAAAGGAAGGTCTTTAAGCCTCATCGATGGCTTGCATGAGGGATTAGAGAGCCCTGTCAGCAAGTTTGCCGATGGCACCGAGCTGCAGGCTGCTGCCATTCAGCGGGACCTGGAGAGCTGGGCAGGGAGACACCGAATGAACTAGAACAAGGGCAAGTGTAGCGTCTGGCACCGGGGCAAGAACAACCCCGGGCACCCGTGTAGAGTGGGGACCGACCTGCTGGAGAGCAGGGTAGGAGAAAGGGACCCGGGGGTCCTGGGGGCCAGCAGGGCGGCCAGGAGCCAGCAATGTCGCCATCCTGTGGCCAAGAAGGCAAACGGCACCCTGGGGTGGATTTGAAGGGGAGTGATGAGCAGATGGAGAGAGGTTCTTCTGCCCCTCTGCTCTGCCCTGCTGAGACCACATCTGGAGTGTTGTGTGCAGCTCTGGGCCACTCAGTTCCAGAAGGACACAGAGCTGCTGGAGAGAGAGCCCAGCGCAGAGCCACAGAGAGGATGGAGGGAGGGGAGCATCTCCCTGCTGAGGAGAGGCTGAGGGAGCTTGGAAAAAAAGGACAATGAGGGGTGACCCCATTAATGTTGATAAATATGTGAAAGGTGGGTGTCAGGAGGATGGAGCCAGGCTCTGCTCAGGGGCACCCAATGATAGGACAAGGGGCAGTGGGTGTGAGCTGGAGCAGAAGATGTTCCACATCAGTGTGAGAAGGACCTTCTTCACGTTGACAGTGACAGAGCACTCAAAGTGGCTGTGCAGGGAGGTTGTCCAGTCTCCTTCTCTGGAGACACCTGTGTTCCTGTAGGACTGGATCTAGGTGATCCTGCTGTGGCAGGGGGACTGGACTAGATGATCTTTTGAGGTCCCTTCCAATCCCTAATGTTCTGTGATTCTGTGTAAACAGGATTTTTAGGTGGTTTTGCTAGCACTGAGCAACACAAAGTCAGAGAGCACAGCACCGACAACACTGGTCTTTGTCATCTTGTTTTTAATGAAATTGTACTCAGATACAGCCCAAAGATCTACAAAAACACTTCCCTTCCAATCGCTAACGTTCTGCGATTCTCTAAAGCTAACAAACCCCTATAACTGACATCCTACCTTCACAATTCTTTTGTCATGGATACTGGTGATGAGCTCAGACTCCATTAGCTCTGTTACATCACCCAGATTCAAAATCACCATCATATTATGAGCAATTCAAAGCAGAAAACAGCACTTCCCAACCTCACCCACACCAAGGCCACTGAAAGGCCTTAATGAAGCAGCCACACGGGTACGATCTGTGCTTTACAATGGGCCTGGTGGGGTACGTGAGGAAAGCAGGGCTGAAGAGCAGAAGCAGACTCGTTCCTGCTGACACTGTGTGGGCTTTTCTGGATACATCACACCTAAAAAACCCTTTAAAATGGTACTTCATCATCATAACAGAGGCCCAGGGACCTGAGAGAAAGGAGGCGGCCATGTCCCACATGCAGGTGCACACCTGCATCCCAGACCGCCAGGATGGGGGATGCTACTGAGATGAGGGGATTCCGTGGGCTTGGGTTGCTTGGTGTTTGACTAAGACCTGCGCTGAACACGAGCAGATCCCCTGCGCCCGGTACAGTGAGCGGTCTGCACGCGGGAGAAGCGCTGAGCGCGGCAACCGAGACGTCGCACGGAGGGAGCGCGACCTGGTTACGGCTTTTTGAAGCTGTTATGTCTGCTTGCACCTAAAGGCACTGCAATCTGTTCCAGAGATGTGGCTAGAAAGACCTGGTAGTTCTTCACGGTGAGGGTGACAGAGCCCTGGAAGGGGCTGCCCAGGGGGGTTGTGGAGTCTCCTTCTCTGGAGACGTTTAAAACCCGCCTGGATGTGCTCCTGTGCAGCTTGGGCTAGGTGATCCAGCTCTGGCAGAGGGATTGGACTGGATGATCTTTCGAGGTCCCTTCCAATCCCTAACGTTGTGTGATTCTGTGACTGGATCTAGGTGATCCTGCTGTGGCAGAGGGATCAGACTGGCTGATCTTTTGAGGTCCCAAATGTTTTGTGATTCTGTAGAGCTGGAGGTCAGTCATTTTGGCCTTTATCAGGTCAAATTCTGCACAATATCACAGAACCACAGAACATCAGGGATTGGAAGGGACCTCGAAAGATCATCCAGTCCAATCCCTCTGCCAGAGCTGGATCACCTAGCCCAAGCTGCACAGGAGCACATCCAGGCGGGTTTTAAACGTCTCCAGAGAAGGAGACTCCACCTGCAGACCCTACCGTGAAGGAATTTCTGTGGCAATGTTTTTGATTTTCAATAGAAGGCAGAATTTGGCCTCTTACAGCACTTTCAAATAAGCTGATCCACAGCTTCTCTGTGAAGAATCAATAGATTAAACCAATTCTCGGTCGCACGTCCCCTATTTACTGCATGAAAAGCCCCACTCATCCCACGTGAGCCGTTTACAACTGTCATATTTCCTTTCCAGTGCTAAGAATTTCTAGGCTACTCACAGCAATAGGTCGAAGCTCAGGAAAACAGCAGCTGCGTCGTATCGACCCATCAACTTAGGCTTCAAAATCCTAGCAAGTCGCTGGGCTCTGAGAATTCTTTGGCTTGAAGCTGAGGCCTCTTTGAACAGATCAGTTCTTCCACTTGTTGGGGTCCCAGGCCAGGAACCAACCCGTGAACGTTGGGGGTTCGTGCCCCTGCTTCACAATTACAATGGGGGTCCCCTTGTCTCTGCCAGAGGGATCTGTTTCAATATAATCTTTGGCTGCAAACAGAGAGGGAACGAAACACAGAGCAGATTAGTTCATTCCTTTGGTGCAGAGATGCATTCAGAGCCCTGGTGGGTGGGAGCACAGAGGGCTCCTGCAACACAGCATGAACTGATTTCAGAGGCAGTGGAATGGGCGAGGGGCTGCTGGTTTCTCCCAGCTGCCAGTGGAGGAATTTTCCATGAGGTTCAAAGTGGGACCGTTGCTCTGAGCAGCTCACTGCCATCCAGCTGGGTTTGGGGCTGCAGCAGGAGAAAGAATTTGCTGGTGCTGTGCAAAGCCCCAGCCTCTCCTGGAGACAGTCCACAAAGGGAGTGGAACCTCTCCCTGATGTGGAAAGGCTGAGGGAGCTGGAGAAAAAGACCCTGAGGGGTGACTCCATGGATGTTGATCAATACGTGAAGGGTGGGTGTCAGGAGGATGGAGCCAGGCTCTGCTCAGGGGCATCTAGTGACAGGACGAGGGGCAGTGGGTGTGAGCTGGAGCAGAGGAGGTTCCACATCAATATGACAAGGACCTTCTTCCAGTGAGGGTGACAGAGCCCTGGAAGGGGCTGCCCAGGGGGTTGTGGCATCTCCTACTCTGGGGACGTTTAAAACCCGCCTGGACGTGTTCCTGTGCGACTTGGTCTAGGGGATCCCGCTGTGCCGTGGGGATTGGACTGGATGATCTTTCAAGGCCCCTTCCAATCCCTGATGGTCTGTGAGTGTGAGGGCCTGAAGATTTGCTGTCATGCTGTGGGTATAGAAACCAGTGGCAGGCACAGCTCAGCAGGTGTCCCCCAAGTTCAGCGCAGGTGCTTTCCATGGAGCTGTCCTATTCTTTGCAGAGCTCTGCAGCCTGCAAAGGCTGTCTTGCTTCGTTTTACTTGCGACAAACCAGCAGATAAGACAGGTACAATGATTTTTAAAGCACATTTAAAGAGGAAAATAATCTTCAGCAGAATTCAATCCTAACAAGAGCAGTGACCCTTTCAGCCACTGGTGCTCCTTCACCGAGTTTGATTTACCAGATTTAACGGACTCCTGCCGCTCGGTCTCATTGGCGTCCTTCCCAATCCAGACAAAAACCTGCACAGAGGAGACATCCCGGGTTAGCACCAGGATGTCATGTACAGCTACTGAAGTGTGAAACACTTCATCCCACTGGGAGAGAGGGTACAGAATCATGGAATGTTCTAGGCTGGAAGGGACCTCCGGAGGTCAGCTAGTCCAACCTCCCTACACAGGGACAGCTCTGCCTGGGGAGGTTGCTCAGGGCCTCATCAAGCCTGACCTGAAATGACCCAGGGATGGGGCCCCCACCACCTCCCCAGACAAACACCCTCCTTCCATTCCCATCTCACGATCTGAAGTGTGAAGCATCAGTTGCTCCTGTGTCCATAAACAGCAGCGGTGAAGGGCACAGCTCACCTGCTCCCACGCATCCAGCAGCATGACGTCGTCTTCAGCCAAGTCATCCTGCGTGAATTCTCCTGGGACCTCTTCGATCTGACAGGACGTTAGGGTTTCAGATTTATTTACTCCATTGGATTTGTACAAATAAATGCATACATTTATTTAATTATAATAAGTATTTCTTTATTCTTGTTGTTAATGATTTATTAGGGGTCTGTTTTGCTCCTAAAGCATCCACCCCTGAACTGGTCTGATGGATGTGTCAAGGGGGTTTAACTGGAAGGCGATCAGCGACCTGCATGTCCTAGCTCTCAGTTTGTCAGGACTGACAGGGGGGCCTCAGGAGAAGCAGGGGCTTACACTGGAAGTGCTACTACTGTTAACTGGGGACCAGGGTCTGCCTCAAGAAGGGGACAGGGACATTTTCAAAGGACATCTTGTACCAAGTGAAAGAAATTCATCAGCTGCTGTGGTCATGCAGCTCACAGTCAGTAACAAGGAAAGGAAACAGCTCTGGTTTGCAGTGGGTGAGCTCCACTGGGAAAGACACACTGGACACAGAGCTGCTGGGGAGCACAGAGCCAGGAGTGATGGAGGGGAGCATCCCCCTGGTGAGGAAAGGCTGAGGGAGCTGGGGCTCTTGAGCTTGGAGGAGACTGAGGGGTGACCCCGTTAATGTTGATAAATATGGGAAGGGTGGGTGTCAGGAGGGTGGAGCCAGGCTCTGCTCAGTGTCATCCAGTGACAGGACAAGGGGCAATGGGTGTGAGCTGGAAGAGAGGAGGTTCCACATCAACATCAAAAGGAACTTCTTCCCAGTGAGGGTGACAGAGCCCTGGCAGGGGCTGCCCAGGGTTGTGGAGTCTCCTCTGGAGACATTTAAAAGCCACCTGGACAAGTTCCTGTGTGACTTGGTCTGGGTGATCCTGCTGTGGCAGGGGGATTGGACTAGATGATCTCTTGAGGTCCCTTCCAGTCCCTGGTGTTCTGTGATCCTGGTGACTGTTGCTACAGAAATGCTCCAGGAAAGAGGGGATTTCACCGATCTGCTCCCGGCAGGCTTGTTACAGAGAGGCTGGTTCCTGTTGCTGCATTTCACAGCTGTTTTCAAAGCTTGCTAGAAGAATATACTTGACTACCCTCGTAAGACTTTAAAGCCCTTATTCAAGGACCCTGTTTGTTTTATCTGTCTCCAAACGAATGGGCTCTGCCTTGAGGAGACTGGGGAGTTGATGGCCAGCTCCATCCCTGACCTCACGCTTGGTGCATCCCCACCAAGCAGTGACACCTGCCAGGCAGTGATGCAGTGCTCCTCTCCCAGAACACGGTCAGTGATTAACCCTCAATCACAGGCTCGACACCAGTGCACAGCTCTGCTAAGGACATAAGTCTTCCTGCCTCCCCGAGCAGAGGCCGATATCTCAGAGGAATAATCACCCCCCTTAAATCTCGGGGGACAATTTCAGGCTGCTAGAGGTTTTCCTCACCGCCACTATCGAACCAAGGCAGCGACCTTCACTCTGCAGAACCACAGACACTTCTGACTACGCACACGCCTTATCCTGTTCATCTGCAGAGTCTCTAGTCTCAGGCTGGGGTGTGCAAACAGCTGCAGCGTTCATTCTCCTGTCTGTCCTTTGCGCTTGGGCTGATTGAAAACACCGAACCTCAGCGCTGCAGTGCTTGCCCAGTATGGCTAGCTGAGCCACATCCCCAAAGCACTCCAGTGCCTGCTGATCCCCAAGACAAAGCAGACCAGAGAAGGCATAATTAAAGCAGGGAGGGAAGGATCCCCCAGATACTCACAATAAATCTTCCAGTCTTATTAGAACAGCCAAACAGGCGAGGGGGGTGATCTTCGGCCTTTGTCAAGAGTTGTGATGAAGTCTGGTAGCTCTTTTTGCCCCCGAGCGCCTTCCAGAAGCCCTCTGGAACACACAAAGAGGTGACTTGCACAGACTTAGTGGCTGATGATTTAGTTTGCCAGGCACTGTTTCAAGAATCCTCAAGTAACATCTTCCCTGCTTCAAAGACGGGGCATTCGATCGGGGCTCTGCCTGCAGTTTGTCCAAATAACGATCAGGATCCCACCTGCAGACCTAGAAAGAGCAACGAGCTCCACGAAGGCCAACGGCATCCCGGGGTGGATCAGAACGGGGGGGGCACCTGTCATTTAAACACTCCTGGTGACCGGCAGGATGGCCACGAGCCAGCAATGTCGCCCTCTTGTGGCCACGAAGGCCAACGGCATCCCGGGGTGGATCAGAATGGGCTGGCCAGGAGCCTGCAATGTCGCCCTCTTGTGGCCACGAAGGCCAACGGCATCCCGGGGTGGCTCAGCAGAGGGGTGGTCAGCAGATCGAGAGAGGTTCCTGCGCCACTGGATCTAGGGGATCCTGCTGTGGCGGGGGGATTGGAGTGGATGATCGTTTGAGGTCCCTTCCAATCCCTAATGTTCTGTGATTCTGCATCCTTCTCCCTTCCTAGTCACTCAGGGTGTAGAAAGGACCACATTGCTCTGCAACTCCTGCTACTGTCCTACAGACCTCTGCGGCTTCACACCGCTTGTGCATCACAGAACATCAGGGATTGGAAGGGGCCTCAAAAGATCATCCAGTCCAATCCCCCTGCCACAGCAGGATCAGCCAATCCTGGAGAGATCTCCAGGGTGAAATGTCAGGTTGGATTTTCAGAGGGAAAGACTGAGGTTGCAGTAGACGATCTCTAAGGTCCCTTCCAACCTGAGCCACTCTGTGATCTGCTTGTGCCTATGAAGTGTGAGCACAGAAATCATCTGGGCTGTGTTTCCACGCAGCGCTGTGGGTTCTCAGCTGCCTGCCAGCAACCCAGTGGCTCCATACTCACCTGGTTCCTGGCCTTCATGAACGGCAGCAGCCTGGCACTTAAGAAGGCTGGTGAGGTACTGAGCCCCTCGCTCCTCCTCTTTGCTCGCTCCTTTTCCTACCCAGGTGTAGCCAGAGTTGTTTGGCAGCTTTAGCACAAAGACATCATTGGAGTTCAATGACATCGCATCGACGTCAACCTCGATAAGAAAACAAAGAAGAAACCGGTTTATTCATCATATTGTCAAACAGTGTGACCACTATTTGGCATGTTTATGTGAAATGAGTAGGCATGAACCAGCTGTGCTTGCTTCCTTCACCTGTCCCCTAGGTTTATAGTGACATAAACTACAGAAGGACTCAACCTGAGATGGGGAACTGACTTCAAGAGCAACATTAAGCACCTTGGCTCAAGCCTCTATGTTCCTGTGTGACTTGGTCTAGTGGTCCTGCTGCAGCAGGGGGATTGGACTGGATGATCTTTCGAGGCCCCTTCCAATCATAGAATCATAGAATCATTAGGGATTGGAAGGGACCTCGAAAGATCATCACCTAATCCAATCCTCCTGCCACAGTAGGACCACCTAGATCAAGTCACACAGGATCTAGGTGATCCTGCTGCGGCAGGGGGATTGGACTGGTGATTTTTCAAGATCCCTGGTCTGAAAGATGTACATTGGGCCCAGCCAGCCACAGAGCATTCTCCTCCATTTCTCAGACGAGTTGGCTCCACAGAGCAGTGGACCTGACCTGGAGTTCTGCACTCCTACCAGGTGTGAGCTCCCAAACAAGGTTCCCCGGAGAGGCTCGCGGCAGTGACGCACGGCAGTTCTCACGTGGAGCCCCGGGTTCACTCAGCGGGCGGCCTCACCTCTGCGATCCTAGTAATGGCTGCCAGGTTCCTGCGGATTTGGAAGAGCCGCGTTGGCGGAGCAGGCTTCTGGCCTTCCTTCTTGGAGGTGCCGTCCTTGTAGACAACGAGCGGTTTGGTTTTGAACAAGCTCAGTAAGTGCGCAGGCTCCTTGCCTTGGCTGACCCGGATCTGGGCAGGGGTGCAACAGAAGAAACAAGAGCGCACAGGTAGTTAGCTCTCCTCTTCCTTACAGCACAGGGGTGGGGGTGGCCAACGCTGCCGAGGATGTCAGCAAGAAGCAGCGGCAGGCCAGGAAGATCTGAAAACACAGCTCCAGACACATTCAGTTGGGAGCATCTGGGAGACTTTTTAGTCAGTCACGCTGACACAAAGACAAGAGTCAAACGTCTACCGCGACGTTCAGCTGATGAAAACAGCTCCTAGCTGCTGCGGTGAGAAAATGACTCTTTTTCCCTAAAGAGCTGTCATGTCATGAGTTTCATAGAGTCACTTTGTTCCCCTGATAAACTGTCTGGGAAGGGTAGGTGCCCTGAACTTTAGCAGAGGGGAGTGGTCTAGGTGAACCTGCTGGAGGATTGGACTAGATGATCTTTCGAGGTCCCTTCCAGTCCCTAATGTTCTGTGGTTCTGTGTGATTCTGTGAAACTAGACAATCTTCAAGGTCCCTTCCAACCCAAAGTACCCTGTGACTCTGTGGAACAGGGGACAGGATTTTTAGCAGCAATTGGCAGCGTAGTGCCATCTGGTGACCAGCAGCCAGCCAAACCTTCACAGAACATCAGGGGTTGGAAGGGACCTCGAAAGATCATCCAGTCCAGTCCTGGGGTGGATCAGAACAGGGGTGCTTAGTAGATTGAGGGAGGTTCTCTTTCCCCTCTACTCTGCCCTGCTGAGACCGCATCTGGAATCTTGTGTCCAGTGCTGGGCCCCTCAGTTCCAGAAGGACACGGAGCTGCTGGAGAGAGTCCAGTGCAGAGCCACAGGGATGATGGAGGGAGGGGAGCATCTCCCTGCTGAGGAAAGGCTGAGGGAGCTGGGGCTCCTGAGCTGGGAAAGAAGGAGACTGAGGGGTGACTGCATCAGTGTTGATAAATATGTGAAGGGTGGGTGTCAGGAGGATGGAGCCAGGCTCTGCTCAGGGGCATCTAGTGATAGGACTCTGTTCAGCTAGAACAGAGGAGGTTCCATATAAATAGGAGAAGACAGATGGATGGATAGCTAGATATACACACACACAGATGCACAAATTCCTAAAACCATGGCAGGCTAAAAGACCTCAAAGTGTGATGTCCATTGCAGTGAGCTGGATCTCCTTCAGCTGTAATAGGAAGGCTTTTAAAGCACATTGTCACTGCAGCTGTTGGTACCAACATTATTATTGCTTTGATGTTGGTGGTGGCCTTAGGGATGGGGCAGGAACATGCTGTGCTGAGCTCTGTCCAAATATAGAACATGTGCTAGGAGTATTTCAAGGCATAATTACCTACAAGTGTTCTAATCCTTCCTTAGTATAATTTAAATCATAAATCACAACTGATTAATAGCTAGAAGTATGGTCTGCCATCTAAATCAGCTGCAGCCTGGTGGGTGGGGGAAGCCCTTGACTTTGGTAATTAAGAAATGGGAAGCACAGAATTATCTCCTGCTGCCTAGACGTCTCTGCCTGTCCCTAGTCATCGTCCAGATCTAGCATTTCTGTGGCATGAGGAGACCTCTCACCTCTCCTCACTGGTGATGAATCACAGAATCACTCTGGTTGGAAAAGACCCCTTTGGGATCATCGAGTCCAACCATCTACCCTGCTCTACAAGTTCACCCCTGGACCACATCCCTCAACACCTCCTTCAAACAATCTTTAAACACATCTAGGGAAGGCAACTCAGCCACCTCCCTGGGAAGCCCATTCCAGTGCCTGGCCACCCTCTCTGTGCAAAAGGAGAAATGCAAGCAGAGCACAGCCCCTACTCATGCCAGAACTAGCTTATCTCCTCATGTCCTTCAGCTGCCAGTGTCCTGTGCCTTGCCCTGCATATCCCACTCCTGCACACGAAGAGGTGTCTCCTGCTTTCACTGAGCTGCAGTCACTCAGGGGTAGAAAAACTCAAACACGTTCTCCACTAAGGCAGGGACAAGGCAGGCTCTGACCCAGCTGTTCCACCAGCCTTCATGGCTGTTCTGACTGTCACACTGCTTTCACATCACCCAGTTCTGGTCCTCTAAACGTCAGGTGTCCTGTCTGGGTCACACATGGCAGCTTCCTGCACAACCAGGAGACAGGAGCTCACACAGGGCCATCACTCTGCCAGTCACCTGCTCGAGTGAGTTGCCCGTGGAAGATCTCCTCATGTGGTTTCTGTTGAGCGTGGCTGAGCAGGAGCAAACCAGACTTTTTAGACAGTGAAAGTCAAAGGAAAGGAAAGGAAAGGAAAGGAAAGTCAGTTGTATGTTCTGTTCTAGACATCTACAGTCAGAAGGGAAGACTCCAGTGGGAACTCTTTGAAAGGAGTCCATGGCGCTTGGCCTGATGCAGACCACGAGCAGTTAATACAGCCCTCAACTGAAGTCTGAAACGTGCAGGTAGCGCCTGTTTGGCTGAGTTTTGTCCAAAACACACTCACCTGCACGGCCTGACCGTCCAGTAACCGATCCAGCTGAACAGTCAGAAACGCAGACGCAGTTAGCTCGTCTTTCGTGGCGCGCGCTCCTTGCCTGAGCGGAACGAGGGAGACACCGGTTCAGTCCAGTTAGGCTGCAGGACACGTGCACAGAAAACAACCTCGCACTTACACGTGGTTCTGCTCCAAAGAGTGCAACCTGATGAGGGCAAGGGGCTGAGGAGCCTGGAGGATGAATCGTGTGAGGAGAGAGGGAGAGAGCTGGGGCTGTTCAGTTTGAGGAGGAGGAGGCTGAGGGGAGACCTCATCGCTCTCTACAACTGTCTGAAAGGACCCTGCAGAGATGCTGGTGCTGGGCTCTTCTCACAGGTCAGTAGTGACAGAAGCAGAGGGAAGGGCTTCCAGCTCCAATAGGAAGGGGTTAGACTGGCCATCAGGAAGAGATTCTTCCCAGAGAGAGTGGTCAGGGGCTGGGCTGGGCTGCCCAGGGTGGGGGTTGAGTCCCCATCCCTGGATGTGTCTAAAAGTTGCTTAGTGTTGGGGGATCTGGTGTAGGGATGACCTTGTAGAGTAGGGTTGCTGGTTGGACTCGGTGATCCCAGGGGTCTTTTCCAACCTGGATGATTCTATGGTTCTATTAAACAATACCCACGTGCTGGAGGTCTGTGCAAAGCTGAGCAAACCTACCATGTGTAGATGATCTGCCCCTTGGCATACGTGTAGAGGATAATGTAGCAGTCACCACCATAGAACTGTCCGTAGGTCTCGGGTTCCACAGGCACTCTGCCACTGCTCTCAACGCGCCAGATCTGGGGGGACAGAGAAATAATGGAGAAGGCTGAACATCATCCCGGGACCCTTCAAGAAGCAAATTGTTGTGTCATCCCCTGAGTGACCTTTGCTTCTGTTCCCAAGCACTGTGGAATAAAGCCACGAATGGCTCTTCATGCAGCCAGGTGATCCCACTCCGGCAGGGGGACTGGACTAGACAATCTTTTGAGGTCCCTGCCAATCCCTACTGTGTGGTTCGGTGATAATCTTTCATGACACATCCTGGATGAATGAAGAATGACCGTCAACAAACTACGGCAACACAATTTCATACCAGGACAGGCTGAGAGTTGGGGTTGTTCAGCCTGAAGAGAAGTGGAGAAGGGGGAACGTATAGAGACCTTCCAAAACCTGAGAGGGGCCTACAAGAAGGCTGGGGAAGATCTATTCAAGAGGGCAGGGAACGACAGGATGAGGGGCCATGGTTTTAAGCTGGGAAAGGGTTGATTCAGGCTGGACATCAGGAAAAAGTTCTTTACATAGAATCACAGAACATCAGGGATTGGAAGGGACCTCGAAAGATCCATCTGGCCCAACCCCCCTGCCAGAGCAGGATCACCTAGATCCACCTGCACAGGAACAGCTGCCCAGGGGGACATGCGGTACCAGTTAACCCCATTACATGTAAGAGAACACACTGGTAGGTGGGACACCATTTAAGACAACACAAACAAATTACCTCTACTTTCCCCGAGCCGTCATCGACCATGTTGTGCTGGGCAGCCATTCGTGGGGACTCATGTAGCTTGGCAGCATCAAATTCAATCTGCTCAATTTTAGCCACCCTCTCCGTGACAAATACTTTGCCGAAGCCATCACTTTGATCTTTATCCTTCCAGTCTTTGAAAAACTGCTTGAAAATTGGTGTTTCGCCTCCTTCGGGAAGGACTTGAATCTGAAATGAAGCAAGAATCATGAAAAGGAAGGAAAACAGAACTGCCACAGTTACTTGAACCGAGACTTTCCTGAGTTACCCGGCAGAGGAATACTGCCCTCACTGTCTTACAAGCCCTTGAAATGCAGTTTGCTGATTTAAAACCAACGTTTTTAACAGAGCTCGTGTCGTTCTGGTGTCATTTAACAGAGAGTTTGCACCTGTGTGTTGGCAGGATAATTCATCTGCTGTATGAACTGCTCAGCATTCTTCATGGCAGCTTTTCTCTCTTGTGGGTTGGCGTCTTTGCCTGGTTAAAACAGAAGGGCAATGACACGTGGGAAAGGGCATTGAGCTCACAGGTCCTGCAAAAACAACGTGTCCTTCACAGAATCACAGAGCATTAGGGATTGGAAGGGACCTTGAAAGACCACCCAGTTCCATCCCCCCAACACAGCAGGACCACCTAGATCAAGTCACACAGGAACAGTCCAGGCGGGTTTGAAACGTCTCCAGAGAAGGAGACTCCACAACCCCCTGGGCAGCCCCTGCCAGGGCTCTGTCACCCTCACTGTGAAGAAGGGAGGTTGTGGATGCCCTCTCCCTTGAGGTGTTCAAGGCCAGGTTGGGTGAAGATCTGGACAACCTGGTCTAGTGTGAGGTGTCCCTGCCTTTGGCAGAGGGGATGGAGCTAGATGAGCTCTAAGGTCCCTTCCAGCCGAAGCCATTCTATGATTGTATGATTTATATTTAAAAAAAAGATGCTGTTCAAAACACCTGCTTTGTTCAAAATCCAGGAACACCCCGACTCTTTGAGCCCTTCTTTGCTGGGCCGCAACGTGTTAAATAAAGCTGCTGTCCAGAACTGCCTTCACAGCTTCAGGCAGCGCGATGATCAGAGAAAGAGGAACTGCAGTGCTGAGCAATCTACCACCACCTGTTCCCAGTCCTTCCTCCTTGCTCAGCGTTCAGCATCTCTGAAAGCAGATTAAGGCTGTGGCCCAGCTGGCTGTCAATGACTGTCCTCCCAGGTCCTCTTAGTCTACTAAGATGCTCTGACAGGCTATTCATTCTATTCCATTTTGAATGAGACTATTAGCAAAGTAATTCACACTCCTCAGGGCAGTGGTCTGAAGATTTCCTGCAGAGATGATGACTGCAGCCTCTCAGTGCAAGTGTGAGACTCCCAGGCTAACCAGGTTCTTCCCCACAGGGTGGCAAAGTGGGGATGCACAGAGGGGCACACGGGGGGCACAGTCAAAGGGCCTGGACCGTGTGCCAATGCCTGATCCTACTGCATTAGGGGACAACCAGGGGACTAGGCTCAGCCAGCGCAGGCTCATGAAAGGCAGGTTCTGCCTGTCGAACCTGATCTCCTGCTATGACAAGATGACCTGACTACTGGATGAGGGAAAGCTGGGGATATTCACAGAATGACAGAACATTAGGGGTTGGAAGGGGCCTCCAAAGATCATCCAGTCCAATCCAGCAGGATCCCCTAGATCCAGTCGCACAGGAACATGTCCAGGTGGGTTTTAAACACCTCCACAGAAGGAGACTCCACAACCCCTCCTGAGCATCCCCTTCCAGTGCTCTGTCACCCTCACCATGAAGAAGTTCCTTCTCAACGATAACCATTTAAACACCTCAGCTTACAGATGGCTCAGCAATAGCCAGGATCCATAGACAGGATTGGGTCCCGAGGTGCTGGCTCACATGAGCAATCCTTGTCCATTGAGCACGCCAAGAAGAACTGGGTGTGGGACACTGTGTCCAGCCAGGACTAGATTTTTGATAGTGTCCTGACAGTTCCTGTGCCAGCTCCTCCAACATGTCTGTGCAGCACCTGCATTTGCAGCAGGAGCGATCTCTTACCTTTCCACACAAAGATCTTCCTCGCAGCACCATTGTCCAGAATGAAGCACTCCTCAGACAAAAGCATGGCCATGGAGAAAGGGTTTTCCTCTGCCACCACAGACACCTTCATGGATCCACTTGCATCTGACACCTAAGAGAGCAAACATTTGAAGTTTAGATCGGCTCTGGCTTTTAGAAGAGGATTCATTTCTGGCAAGGGGATTGGACTAGATGATCTTTGAGGGCCCTTCCAACCCCTAATCACAGAATCACAGAACATCAGGGATGGGAAGGGACCTCAGAAGATCATCCAGTCCAATCGCCCTGCCAGAGCAGAATCACCTTGATCAAGTCACACAGGAACATGTCCAGGTGGGTCTTAAACATCTCCAGAGAAGGAGACTCCACAGCCCCCCCAGGCAGCCCCTTCCAGGGCTCTGTGAAGAAGCTCCTTCTGATATTTATATGGAACCTTCTCTGTTCCAGCTGACACCTCTGTGATCCTCTGAAAACGACGATGAAAATCACTCACCCTTCCTGCCTAAGTGTCTGTGAAATCTGTGTGCTGCTGTGAAGTGAGGTAGTCTGATTACGACTTCGTTTCGTTTCGTTTCACATCCAACAGAGGGAGATGCAGCCTTCATTTTAGTGAGTCTGTGGGATCCCTGTCTCACAAATTCTTACCAGAAATTCTTTCTCCACGTTCAGTTTAACTGCCCATTCAGTGAGCACCTCAGAGCCCCAAATCCATCTGTTCTTCAGGCCGACCCTCACACTCAGCTGGACTGGTGTAGCTCCTAGGTGTCATCTGCTGCCAGACAAGCTGCTCTGAACCCAAAGGCAACTCACAGAGGTACATGCTGAACACGACCCCGTGAGTGCTGACAAACACCTGAAGGGTGGGTGTTGGCAGGATGGAGCCGGGCTCTGCTCAGGGGCATCTAGTGATGGGACAAGGGGCAACGGGTGTCAGCTGGAACACTAAAAAGCAGTTATTACTAGTGTGGCTTCCAACTTTCCCAGTCTTTATTCCCTCTCATAATTAAACACCAATTTAAATGCATCATTATAGTCTGTCCTGTGGTCACAACAGCCCCATGCAGTGCTAGAGGCTTGGGGAAGAGTGGCTGCAGAACTGCTCGGTGGAAAAGGACCTGGGGATGCTGACTGACAGTAGCTGAACAGGAGCCAGCTGGATGCCCTGGTGGCCAAGAAGGCCTATGGCATCCTGGCCTGGATCAGTAAAGGCCAGCAGGATTAGAGAGGTGATGGTTCCCCTGTACTGAGCACTACCGAGGCCTCATCTTGAGTACTGGGTTCAGTTCTGGGCACCTGAATACATGAAGGACATGGAAGTGCTGGAGTGAGCCCAAAGAAGGTGCAATGAAGATGGTCAAGGGTCTGGAGAACAGGACTTATGAGAAGCAGCTGACAGAAGTGGGGTTGTTTAGTCTGGGGAAAAGGAGGCTGTAGAGGCTTATTGCTCTCCATAGCTACCTGAAAGGAGGTTGTAGAGAAGCGGAGGTCAGTCTCCTCTCCCAAGTCACTACTGATAGAACAAGAGGAAACAGCCTCCAGTTGTGCCAGGGGAGGTGTAAACTGGACATTAGGAAAAACTTACTCATGGAAAGAATGGTCAGGGATTGGAACAGGCTGCCCAGGGAGGGGGTGGAGTTGCTGTCCCTGGAGGTGTTTAAAAACATATAGATGTGGCCCTAGGGGACAGGGTGGGGTTGGGTTGATGGCTGGCCTGGATGATCTTGTAGGTTTCTTTCAGCCTTAATGAGTCCATGATTCCATTCTATTATCCACAGGCCACACTTGTTTCCTGAGTAAACAGAGCTGTCACCCATCTTCCCCCTTTAAATTACCTGAGCGGCCTTGACCGTAAAAAACTTGCCCGCTGGCTGCAACTCATCTGACAACCCCAGTTCTGTTGAAGCCAGAGCTCCACCTGAGGACAGCACGGGCCTGGCTACTGCTGAGCTTAGGCGACTAGAGCAAGAAGCAAAGGACTCACCATATACAACTTAGCGCTTCTCCTGTTTGCGATATCAGCCTGCTCATCGTCATCACCACCGCACTCCGGAAGGGCTGGCTTGCTCCCTAGAACCTGCACGAGAACACAACAGCTTCAGTACAGAGAGGGAACAGGTTCTGTAGAGCACCTACCTAGGTAATGTCTTGGTAATCAGTCAGTCAGGACCACCTCTACACGGAACACAAGTTCCAGACTCAGGGGTGGCGTGCTCACGAGTACATGGGGAAGTTGAAACAACTGAGCGAACGCTGCACGGTGTAAAACACCAGACCATGAGCTCACAACGCTTCCAGTGACACCTTCTTCACCCCATTCAATCAGCAGCTGCTTGCGTAGTCTTTTCTCTGGTGGGAGCTAGCTCTTGCCTCAGTCTTGAACAAACAGACATGCTGGATGTGCCACAGAATCACAGAACATTGGAAGGGACCTCGGAAGATCACCCAGTCCAATCCCCCCGTCGCAGCAGGATCCTCTAGATCAAGTCTCACCGGAACACATCCAGGTGGGTTTTCAGTGTCTCCAGAGAAGGAGACTCCACAACCTCTTTCTCAAGGTTCCACAATAAGTAAACAGCTTAAAGGACGTTAAACTTTTGATCCTTATCACATACAGTCTTGGTTCAACACAAATCATGTGTTAGCTACAAGTAGAGGACCTCCCTGTGTAATTGCCCCTGTACAGACACTCTCACACTGCTCCACTGAGTCCTCATAATCTTACCAACCAGTGACCTTAGGCTGCTGGGCTGCTCTCAGGTTTGGGAGGCTGACCTACAAATTGTATCGACATCGTTAGCATCTATAAATTCATTGCTCTAGTTTTAGCTTTTTTACTGCAGTAGAAATGACCTGGAGAATAAGGAGGGACCCTCAAAGCATCCCTGTGCCCCAGCTTGCTCATTCTCTGCATCTTTCTTTGCAGCTGCTGATTTCCAAACCACGGAGACTCTTCGCTTATCTGTTGCTGACAGATGAAGGTGTCAAACCACCTTTCCTTCGCTCTCTGTTGCTCCACCACAGAGGGACACTTATCGCCCCACCATTGCTTCCGGCACGCGGGTTGGTCAGAGTTCTGGAGAAAAGCCTGAGCAGCTCTGGCCTCAGTGAAGGTGCACACTGGGGTGTGAGTCCTCACCTCACTCTACCTGTGATGTTGTTCAACCAACCACTCGAGGCTTAATCTCTTCACAGCGGTGTCAGAACAGGATGTGCCCAGAGCTGGCTACGGCAGAGCCTCCCTCACTTTACGTGGCCACAGTCTAATGAGACCACGGTGCTGCCAGCTTAACAGTATTGAAAGTATTCGTTAACTCCACACCTTTAGACCCTGTCAGGGGTCAGAGATAGGCAATCTGCATTAAAAGTCTGGGGTTTTAAAGTTTTGGTGCTCCTGATGTGTGTCCAGCAGGAGGAGGGAGGTGATTGTCCCCCTGCACTCAGCGCTGGGGAGGCTGCACCTTGAGTGCTGGGTCCAGTTTTGGGCAGCTCAGGACAAGGGAAACATCGAGGTGCTGGAGTGAGGGCAGAGGAGGGCAACGGAGCTGGGGAAGGGCCTGGAGAATCAGTCTGATGAGGAGAGATGGAGAGAGTTGGGGCTGTTCAGTTTGAGGAAGAGGAGGCTGAGGGGAGACCTCATCGCTCTCTACAACTATCTGAAAAGAACATTGTTGGTGCTGGGCTCTTCTCACAGGGCATTAGTGACAGAATGAGAGGGAAGAGCTTCAAGCTCCAACAGAGTAGGGTTGGATTAGACATTGGGAGGAAATTCTTCCTGGAGAGAGTGGTCAAACACTGGAAAGGGCTGCCCAGGGTGGCGGTTGAGTCCCCATCCCTGGATGTGTTTAAAAGACACTTAGATGTGCTGTTGGGGGATCTGGTTTAGGGGTGACCTTGTAGAGTAGTGTTGATGGTTAGACTCTATGATCCCAGGAGTCTTTTCCAACCTGAATGATTCTGTGATTCTGTTAAACCTGACTTTTTGTTAAGCCTGTGTTTACGTCACACTCTTTAGTTAGTGCCAGAATCCTAGTGGAAACCAAGAGAATCACAGAACATCAGGGATTGGAAGGGATCTCAAAAGATCATCCAAGCCAATCCCCCTGCCACAGCAGGATCCCCGAGATCCAGTCACACAGGGACATGGCCAGGAGGGTTGTAACGTCCACGCTGTTGCCTTCAAGAGAAGAAGAAATCGCAGGCAAAAGGTTTCCAATCTACAGGAAAGTGACAACGTAAGTCATTTAAAATAAACCCATCAAGAGAAGAAATTCAGCCAACAAGGCCTTCACAACTGGAAGAGGCAGCTCTGCATCATAAACATGGTGGATGTTGACTTAATGGGAGCGAGAAGTTCACGGAGTTCAGTGGTGCTGAAAATCCAGCCATGAAAACAACACTTGAAGAACTTGTCTGGTGAAGGTTAATCAGGAGAGCAAACCAGGTTAGTACAGTTGAACCTCTGTACACGAGCACGGTGTTTGTGTTTCTTCTTACTACACACTTGGGGTTAGGTTTCTGGATCTGAAAGTGAACTATTTGCTGTGGCAGATCTCAAAAACCCTTCAGACTCCATTCTGTGTGTGCTAGGAGCAATAGAAAGCAGACATTTACACAGTGTGAAGGTGTCTTCTGCCTTTGTTACATCCTGCCTTGACGCAAGCAGAAGTATTGGCAATAGTTCCTGGCTGGCTCAGCTGGTAGATCACAGGACTTTGAATTCCTGGGGTCATGGGTCTGAGCCCCACGTGGGACAGCGTATCTTGAGACAGTACTGCAGGCTTACCCTGCTCCAGAAGGGGGGGGTTGGACTTTAATGATCTTCTGAGGTCCCCTCCAGCCTGTAACACTCTGTGATTCTGTGAAATGAAACCCAAACCCTGCAGACTTGCCAATGTGTTTGAAATACCAGGTTTTAACTGCCAGAACTGCTGGGGAGAGTCCAGCTCAGAGCCACAGAGATGATGAAGG
>VXBP01004733.1:0-49192 GCA_013400115.1 Rhinopomastus cyanomelas
AAAGTGGCAGTTGTCTAATGGCTTCTTTATCAGGAAAATTAAAATTACATCTGTAGAGGACAAAGGCGTTGGGATTGGGGGTTTTGATAAATCTGTTTCCTATTTTCTCCAGATATGCAAAGAAATCAAACTATTGTACTTGTCCAACACACAGTTACCTGGGTTTCAATTCAATATACTCTTCCCCTCACATGATGCCTGAGCTCGTGTTAAGAGCCCTTGTTAAGAGAAACCTGCCTCTAAGAGAACCTGAGAAGAGGACACAAAGCTGGGTGGTGTTGCTGACACTCCAGCAGACTGTGCTGCCATTCAGCNGCTGGGTCTCTTGAGCTTGGAGAAGAGGAGACTGAGGAGTGACCTCATTAATGTCTATAAATATATGAAGGGTGGGTGTCAGGAGGATGGAGCTGGCTCTACTCAATGTCATCTAGTGATAGGATGAGGAGCAATGATTGTAAGCTGGAACACAGAAGAGGTTCCACATCAATGTGAGAAGGAACTTCTTCACAGTGACAGAGCACTGGAACAGGGTGCCCAGGGGGGTTGTGGAGTCTCCTTCTCTGGAGATGTTTAAAACCCACCTGGATGTGTTCCTGTGCAACTTGGTCTAGGTGATCCTGCTGTAGCAGGGGGATTGAACTGGATGAGCTTTTGAGATCCCTTCCAATCCCTAATGATTTCATGGTTCTATGATTGTGACACATTGAATGTTTCAGTTCAAATCAGTTTCCCATGGATGAAAGACTTAACAGTAGCAACGTCAGGGTACAGGTGACAATGTCAGTAAGTCCTCAGATATAGCACCAATCAGACAGAAGCAATCATCTACAAATCAATCAATCATCAGGGGAGCAAAACGTCTACGTCCCAGTGGGCCTGGAACCAAAATGAAGGAAATTGGGCAGAAGGCAGGAGACACAGGAACCCATGAATAACAGAAGTAAGTATTAAATCCCATCTCAGTGAAGTCGGTGGCAAAGTTCTTGGGGGTAGCTAATCAAATATGATGCTGAGCAAACAGAAAAGGTGGGGGGGAGGGGGAGTGAAAGAACAAAGCCTGCACCAGAAGAAGAGAACACATCAGGAGACAGAATTGCCAGGATTTCTTTGTTAGAAATTTTCTAGAGGACAAGGGGAAACGGTTACAAACTTGAAGAGGGGAGATTTTGGTTAGACATTAGGAAAAAAATCTTTCCTGTGAGGGTGGGGAGGTGCTGGAACAGGTCACCCAAAGATGTTGTGACTGTCCCCTCCCTGGAAGTGTTCAAGGCCAGGTTGGATGGGGCCCTGAGTAACCTGATCTAGTGACGGTGTCTTTGCCTATGTGGGGGGGCTGGAAGTAGACGATGGTCAAGGTAAGTTATTACAGAAAATAAAGCCCTCAGGAAGTCCATGATGAGGTGCTTTATAAGGAACCCGTCCCTTGGACCTGCACTGTTCCTTTTTTGTCAACATAAAAAGTTTTACAGTTTTCTGTCAGAAGCTGTCATTTCAAGAAAAACACTGCTTACCCCTGGAATTAAAACACCAGCATTTCACAGTGTAGTTGCACTCTTTCTTCCCCAGTCATTGACAGAGAATTGAAAAACCTCTGGACTCATTTACTCATTCGTTCCATACTCCTTTGCTCCAACTTTTAATCACCAGCAGGGAAGTCTCATTGCTCCCCAGCAAACAAGGCAACACTTTCACCTTCAAAACCCTAGAGAACCCAAATAATTTTTCATAAGATTGAGAAGTCGAGAGACACTCTGTCTTGGACTGATGTTTTCTCCTATTTTTGCACCTGCTTTATCCGCCTGGATTATCCTGCTGTCAGCCACTTCTGCACAGAAAACACTATTACATATGCACGCCACTGACTGAAGTCTCTTGCTTTTTCAAGCCAAGCTCACCCACTTCAAAGTTGCTACTGCACCATCAGCACTATTTTAATACAGGTTTCAAAAAGCATTTCATTATTTAGCTTCTGCAACAAGGACACTCTGTAGGCTATGGCAAGAAAGGTGTGGGATAGAAGGAAGAAAGAATAAATAGCTGACTGGTATGAAAGGAGCAGTGACAAAGGCTCCTACCTTTGTTTGCAGAGAAGTCTGCAGCTGAATGAATAACGGCAGTGCTCGGAATCCTCTTGTGGCACCACACTCCTCTTAACGTGAGGGACAAAGAGTTGGCGTGTGTAAACTTTGTGTCCCTGGATCCCAGATCAAATTGGTGGCACACTTAACCCGTTTGAGTTGGGGAGCACTATGCTAAAACCGACCCTTTAACACGCACGTGCAGGTCTCTTTTAGGACCCTGGCAGGATTTTTCTGTGGCAGAAGGTAGCTGCTGTTTGCAGAGGTCAAAGATATTAGCTAAAGTACCTCACATTTTATCAAAATGTTAGGCATTACACCAAGGAGACACGGTGAGAAAAGAAATAACACGATGCAAAACACCTCCAAAGAAATCCTATGAGGCACGAGTAGGTGATCTGACATTTCCTGACAATTTAGATAAACCCATTGTAATGAAAAAGGAAAAATCCTGCGTGAAATCTATTCTGTTTGCAGCACGTAAGCCTTGGATGATGCAAAGAACCATTTCACGTCTCGGGGACAACGTCCTGCTCCTTAGGGTCTGATCCCAAAACCACTCCAGTTAGTGGGCTGAAAATTACTCAGCTCAACCAGGAAGGATGGCGCTCGCCAAACAATTTGTTTCACATTTTTACAGTTGCAAAACCATCACAGACATATCTCCAAGAACTGGAGAGGGAGGCAGAACGTGCCCAGATGTCCACAGAATTTTGTATAAACTTTGTATAAAGCTTTTCCACTGCTTGACACTATCTTTTCCTTTTTGTTTTTTAAATGGCATCTGGAATCTTGTGTCCAGTTCTGGGCCCCTCAGTTCAAGAGGGACACAGAACTGGAGAGAGTCCAGTGCAGAGCCACAAAGATGATGGAGTGAAACACCTCCCTGATGAGGAAAGGCCGAGGGAGCTGGGTCTCTTGAGCTCAGAAAAAAAGGAGACTGAGGGGTGACTTCATTAACGTTTATAAATATACGAAGGGTGGGTGTCAGAAGGATGGAGCCAGGCTCTGCTCAGTGATATCCAATGACAGGACAAGGGGCAATGAGTGTGAGCTGGAACAGCGGAGGTTCCACATCAACATGAGAAGGAACTTCTGTGATCCTGTATCAAAAATGATCCACCCCATCACAGGACACAATGAAAAAGGAAGAACAAACATTGTTTTCACAATGTGCAGTCTGCATTGGTACAGTGACATTGTCATCCTTTTTAAGTCAATTAAAATATTTGAGCTAAAATGTGTAAATAAAATAGAAGGTACAATGGAAACACACACAAACACCACAGGAAAGGGTTTGTTTGAAAATGAATAGACAGGAAAAAGAGGAATCACGATGCACATGGAAAGACATAAAAAGGGTAGAAAGTAAAAACTACAACATTCAGCCAAGACTCTTAAACAAACAAACACGCTGCGATGGAAAAGAATGTGAGGTTTTATATTTAAACTTTTTTATACCACTTAATTTTGTGTATGTAAACGATGAGGGAACAGGAAACTTCCTCTGCAGAATGATCTGGCTGGTGTTTTGCCCCACTGAGAGGATATAAATACTGCCATAGCAACAGTTTTACACCGTTTTCCTACGAGCTTCAAGTCAAACAAATCAGGGATGCAGTTGTGAGAGATCTTATTAAAAAGATGCCTGGAAGATTAAGAAGGAATTAACAGGCTATTAATACAAAATGCAGACAGAGAAGTGGTTTTTGCTTTTGTGACTGACACGAGTGAAATGCTTGAGCTCACGAACCCAACAGCACAACACGGTGCTGAAGCTGCTGCTGCTGACTGAGCTGCGGAACCCTTTGCCAAGCAGTATGGCAGATGTCCCACTGGCCTGAGATAAGAGGCTTGAAAAAAAATTGTGAGGAAACTGCTGTAGGAAATGGGCTGAAGGATGGTCAAAATGACTAATAAATATTTAATACTAATAGTCCAAATAAGGAAGAAAAAGAAAGATAAGGGAGAATAAACAGTGCTCTCCCTGGGACAGGCAGCAGTATCCTCTACCAATACTGTCATCACCGTATGTCTCCTCCTCCTACCCTGTTAGTGCACTACACACGTGCTCCCATGACTTCCATGGACAACATTTCCCGTTCACTTCAGCTGAGTAGGATTCAGTCCCAGGAGGAGAAGCTGAAGAATAAACCTTAACACCTATAGCTTTCGGCGTGAGTATGTCTTTGTTCACTTAAAATACAGCAGAACTCTCTCTCAAATGATTTTGCTTTGAGAACACTGATAGCACGGGAGAGGATGAGAGGAGAGCTGAAATGATGAGAGAGAGAAGAATTCACGGGGTGGGTTGTTTTTTCACATAGTCTGTGTTCCTCTTATACACTACAATGGGAGAGAAAGGGTAGGAGCACGACTTTCCTGTAGGAGTAGGGTCTGCCTACTAATTCATGCGATAGCTTGGCGACCAGCGATCTTGCCCAGCAAATTAGAAATTCAGGCTTAATTCCTTGCTCTGCTTGAGTGTATTCATGATCACACCTTCTATTTTTTGAGCATCATACACGATGCACAGGCCACTTGATAATGTGACAGCGAGAATCAGCAATATCTATTGTTAAAGATGCATCACTGTGCTGGGAAAAGAAGCCACAGACACAGAATGGAAAGAACGAGGTTTTAAATTCAAGGAGCACAAGTCCTTTTATTCAAGCGATGAGTAAGAGTCCTAATTTCCAATCCCTGTAGTTAAGGCTGCTTGTTTGTTTTACTCAGTAGTCATTTAACTCCTGAGATAAGAAAAGAGGAAAATACTTCTCTTATTTTTGTGCTATTTTTAGCACTTTTGTTTTCTGCCTTCACTAAATCACTGGCCAGTTTCCTGAATGCCATCTGTGCCACTCGGCTTTTGTTGCACTGACTCTGAAGTAAAGCATCAGACAAAAAGAGGGGTAGAATGTTTAGTATCTAAGATTACTCCTCGAATGTATTTTCTTTGGTGGGGGCAGTGAAGACACACACTGTCCCCACTTCAAGGAAGAAAAAAAATAAGCTTTCATTCCGACCTGCACCTTCACACTAAATGAAATGATAGAGCTGATAGGAAAAAACAAATAACTCTGTTTCCCTTTCTGTTTTCACTACCTCTATCGAAACAATGAACACATCGAGCAAAGTCAGTGACATCACTGTGCTAAATGACAGTTTTATGGATGAATCCAAGTTTTGGACTGTTTCTTGTGGAGTCTCCTTCTCTGGAGACATTTAAAACCCACCTGGACATGTTGCTGTGCAACTTGATCTAGGAGATCCTGCTCTGGCAGGGGGACTGGACTAGACAATACAATCCCTAATGTCCTGTGAGTCCATGATTCTCTTTACTACTTTCCTAGTTCACAAAATTCAAGATAACTCCTGAAGACTCTACTAGTTTAACACACATCAAGGGTTGGGGGTTTGTTTGCGTAAAATGGGTTCTTTTTCGTGTGCATTAATCGTTGGTGTTTCATACATTAATCTGATTCTATAACTTCTCCAGTGAAGACATCCTGCTGTGGCATGGGGATTGGGCTAGATGATCTTTAGGGGTCTCTTCCAGTCCCTAATGATTCTGTGATTCTGTGTATGAAAGTTGCTTAACAACTGGTCGTTTTAAAGCAGCTAAGATACCCCAACATACACTGAGTCCACTCATGAAAATCTGATGGTAATTTCTTCATATTTCCTGCAATCTGTATATATTTTGCCTAATTATTTTTGGAAGTGCATCTGCTTGGACACCTGCAGAAGTACTGCAAACTGTCATTTTCACTCTTGAGATATTAATGAAATGTAGAGTCTGGCATCTGTCAGAACCAAACAAAAACGCTAGTGGACATGATAACACAGCAGCCAGCACTGGCCCATTTTTACCAGCTCACACCGGATGGTAGAGAGCACCGTCAGACTGGATCTTTACGTAAGCACTACAGAGCAAGAGAAAAATCACCCTGAATTAATGTGTTTTGAGTAAGATACATTTTTATCACAGAATCACAGAACATTAGGGATTGGAAGGGACCTCGAAAGATCACCTAGTCCAATCCCCCTGCCACAGCAGGATCACCTAGACCAAGAACGCGTATATTTTGCTAAGACGAGACACACTTTCTTAGCCCTTCCAAAACTGATTGGACAAGATAACTTGCAAGCACTGACAATATGTTCTTCCCTCAAAGTACTGTCAAAAACTTTCACATTGGTCCCACTAACATGAGTCTCAATAACAGGCCCTGTCTGACAGACTAGGACACACAAAGCTGTCAACCTAAGAGCAGACTGAAGACTATTGTTAAGGGGATTTGGTACTTCATGTATTTTGCCTAATAAGGGAGCCTGCGCTCAGCATTTCCTGAAGCAAAAGAAGACAGATGAAATCTCTGGGCACTTCATTGCTGCTGCCTCTCAAAGATTTCCTGTCAAAATGGGCCTATCAGGGAAGAAAGGTTTTCAATAACATTTTTTTTTGCACCTGGCAGGATTTCCAGTCTTGCTACGAAGGAGTTTGAAGGCGCTCTTTGTAAAAAACACTGCTGCCAAACTACCATATCTAGGAGTGTTTAAAAATAAAAAAAGCAATATGATTCACATTACCACAGCGCGTGCTGCAAAACCAGCCTTGATTGGCACCCTATCCATATTTCATACCGTGCCTTTTTCATTCCGTCAAATGGAGCAAGTGACCTTGATGTTAGTGTGCTTTGCAGCTTAAGCAGGGGAAGCATATTTGTTGTCATCTTCTTCAGGGATACAATTTTCAGCAGACTACGTCGGGAAAAGGAACACAAGTCCCATTATTAATAATAGGAGGTACTCATGTAATTCCCTGTTCACCTCATTGAGGCTTCATCCTTTTATGCCAGCCTTCACAGAAGCCCGTGTCTTCGTAAACGATAGCCACACAGAATTAAAAGACACGAAGAACACGGCAACTTCTTTCAGTATTAATTCTAAATAAAAAATGTTGTACGTGGTCCCTTCCAATCCCTAATGATTCCATGATCCTATGACTGACAATATACAGTTCCCTAAGGATTTTAATCTTGGGTGCTACACACAAGCAAATCTGCTGTAACAGTAGCTACACTTACATAGCAACTGCGACCACGAAACCCAACTCTTTTCAATAACAATAATCACAGAATCATTAGAGATTGGAAAGGGACCTCGAAAGATCATCTAGTCCAATCACCTTGACACAGCAGGATCACCTAGACCAAGTTGCACAGGAACATCTCCAGGTTGGTTTAAAACATCTCCAGAGAAATAGACTCCACAACTCACCTGGGCAGCCCATTCCAGTGCTCTGTCACCCTCACTGTGAAAAAGTTCCTTCTCATATTTATATGGAACCTCCTATGTTCCAACTTGCACTCTCCTGGGCTCCATCACCCTCAACCAAACTTTTCATTTTCAAAACTGTTTAGAAATCCGGAGACTGGTTTGAGAAAGAGGACGTGCAAAATGCTCAGATCACGTGAAACGTGCAGCACAGGTATCAAGGCTACTGCTGTCGAAGACAAGTGATGAGGCAAGGTTGAGACAGGGGCTTTGGCTTGTCCCCTTCCAAAAAACCTTCACCTCTTCTGGGTTAGGTTTTGGTGAGGTTCTCCTGCTAGAGAACCTGCTCTCATGTTGGCTTTCCTGCTAGAAGTAGAGCAGGACTTTCAGGTTTTCTTGGTTTGAGGTCTTAACGTGATTATTAAAGAGTCCATGAAGGATATTACTTCGCGGTCTGAGAAAACTCAAGTGACATTAACTACGTCTAAACAGACTGTGGAGGGTATTTTGCAGCGCAGTGGTTTGCTCCAACAGGGGCACACAATGAGGAAAGTTAGGGTGTATAGGGCCCACTGCCTGCTATAGGTAAGGACAGCTTATCCCGTTGGAAAATGGATAAAGCTGCACTGTGTTAGAAAAAAGAAGTAAGAGGAAGCATTTGTCAAATGGAAATGATGGATACTTTTTCTAGGTAACACAAAGAACAGATGTTACACAGGAATAAGGATTGAGGGCAGAGGATGCAGCACTAAAAGCAAGGACTGAAGCCAAGAAAATTCAGTGAAATTGGGAAAAAGAGTCTTTTAAAGTCAGCGGCTACCAGAAGGCTGAGGAAGACTTTGAGGGTAACAAGGGTGTATCTGCATGTTCAGTCAGCTTGCCTTGCAGCGTTACATAGGTGAATGACTTTGAAAGATTAGGGAAGGTTCCAGATACGCAGCGACAAGTGCATGAACAAGTTGTTCAGCAAACCGAGCGTGGAGCTTCGGTAGAGCTAGGTGCAGATTGTATAGCACAGACCTGGAAGACTGGATCTGCAAAACACAGCAGGAATGATTGGGAAGAAATGGGAGATGAGAAGAGCTCCATAACCCTGAGGCTGAAAAGGAGATCAACTTGCCATCACTGCATCAGACGTAGTAAATTGGATGGAGTAAGGGTGAGGTGCATTTGAAGGTATTTACCTTTCTATTTGTGCACAAGAGTTCTACAGAGCTGTTAATAAAAAGCCATGTTGGAAAGAGCATACACTTCAGGGGGGAAAAATCCTACATTAAAATATTAAAATTAAATTTTAAAAAATGAAACATTAAAATATAACAGAAGATGGTAAAATATCTGAAGCAACTCTGAAGCAACTAGGAAACTCAGAACTGAAGATGCCTCATGTTTACAAAGTCCCTCAACTTTCTCCTTTCGTTCAGGAAAGGAACTCTATAGACTTCAACAGAAAAATATTCCAGGACACAGCAAAGAGAGCAGATGCTTTTCTTCAGCCTCAGTCAAACATGTAGTACCGGTGTGGATGCCTGAGCATGTTGGAGCAATACGTCAGTGGGCCTGTTATTGCGATGCTCTGCCTTGGAAGGAAGTCTGGGATTCATATTCTTCAAAGTCAGACTGCTCTGGAGACTACTGCACGGAGGGTTTTTAAACACACTCCCTGAACACACATGTGAGGTTATAGTCCTTTTGCATAAGTAACTACTACAAAACATTTAAATAGCCCGTTATGTTTTAGCTGATGGTAGAACCAGCCCTAAGCCACTTTGACACCACTCAGCTACAAGAGACTTGTTGAGCAATAAAGTGCAGTGGGAGCTGTTAGCTCTTCTTCGTTCCCTCAGGAATCCACAAGGTGACAGGTATCTGTAAGTGTTTCTGTGGCAAGGAGCTCATCTATAAGCTTTTTTCTGGCAGAAGCTTCTCATCAGGTAAACCTTCTGTAATTCACCTGGATAGGATCCCATCTTATGAAAGAGGTAGTTCACTAGACTGGAAAGACAGAGAAAAGAACTGTCTTTGGAGGTATGCTTCAGTCTGCAGCAGTCCTTCTGCTTTGAAACTTCAGAAAAAGATGGAAACTCAGGTTCTTCCTTAACACACTGCAAGAATTTCACACGATGTTCCTCTTCAAGGTAAAGAATTGATGCTCTGGAGCTAGACAGGCTTCTCTCTCTATGACTTACACAGATGTGGTGTTAATAGTCTTTTATGCCAGAAGAGATTGATTCCACTTGTGACATCTTCTTTGCCCAGTTTCAAGAGGTGAAATACAGAACAGCTACAGAAGCAACTGTTCGAGCAAGACACGAGGCAGCATGTTCTGTTGGATTTTTTCCTTTCATAACTCAGAATAAAGCAGAATATTCAAGAAAAAAAACCCACACAGACTTTTTGGACCAGTGTCAAGTTTTACAGGTTTACCTATCTACAAACTACAAGCAAAACAGCCACTATTTTCAATTTTAACAGTACAAGATGCAACTGCAGTGAAAATGTCCAGGGCACACATCAGAACAAACTCACCAGCAGTGGACAGGAGCTTATCTAAACACAGTGATGTGGAAACATGAGATGTTGTAGCCCCCTGATGCTCCTATAATGTGACCCATGTTATAGGAGCAAAACACAGGGTAGTATCACCTAAACAGCACCTCCATTTAGCACTGAGGTACTACATGGAAGTCTTAAAACAGACAATTATTAAAAAGGGCCTTGATGTTTTAAGGCTAGAAAGTTTATAGCCCACACAACTTAGCATCCAAATGCAAGAAAAGAAGCAAAAGAAGAGTGAGAATGTGACTCAGGAGAGACCAGTGGTGTTCAAATATGCAAAACCCCATTCTGCACACAGTGTTTGCAAAGTTCAGCCTTTGTTCTAGAAAATATGTCAGACTATGCAAACATAATACGTTGCCTTTTACATTTGTGTAGGCTTTCAAGCACTTCAGTGATCTTGCTATATTGATTTTATATAATTTTCAAGTATAGTTCTTATCCCCTAGTTCTTATTCTGTAACTCTTACAGGTTTTTTTTAACTCTCCTCCTTCTTTCTCCTCACACTAGCATGTCTAAGAATGCAGTTGGTGAATCTGTGGTGCCAAAACCACCGAGGCAGCTTTCAGAATAAAGTCAAACTCCAAACAAGGAGGCAGGAAAGCAGCACTGGCAGCTTTCTTAGCATAAGGAATGGGCTTTAAAATAAATAAGCAAAGAACCAAACAACCGTTCTCTCTTCAACAGCAAAACTGGGACTGCAGCAGAAAGATAAGTGAAAATACATTTTGTTCCATCTTGTGTCTCCATCACGTTTTTTTCCTCATCTGCATCTCTGTTTGACTGCTGAGTAAAGATAGGTACGCTGGTATTAGCTGTCCTTCCAACACGTCACACACAAGCTAATTCAGTTCCTACAGAAAATACTGTACCTGCACACAGTAAATATCAGGGACTAGAATAAACAGATAGATAAATATTTAGTAGTTTAGGAGACTAAATATTTAGCTTCACTATCTAGGCAAACAGGCAGTCCCAACAAGCCTTACTGGAACCACTACCCCTCACGACTCATGACTCACCAGTGTGGCCAGTACACAGCAAATCCCCCCGGTATCAGGGATACCAGGGCTCTGTCTTTAGTGTCTACAGCCACACACTCAGTGCAGCGTTCTGAAAGCACCGCACTCGGTTGATTAAAGTCACGTAAACATCACAGCATCACCAAAGTGTCAACATCATCAAACATTAATTTTGGGTGTATTTTAACTACAGCATTCATCAGGGCATTTAAACTGAAACATCAACCCGCAAATGAACACACCAGAAAATCTACTGTCCTCCTTCACACCGTAAACAGAACACCCTTCCCCCTGTGAAGGTAAGACACCACGCACGGCCACTTACTTGTGAAAACCTGAACATCTCAGGCTGATAAAGAAACTAACAAAAGAGTTTGGGGAAGTTTCTCAAAAACCAATGAATTTCTGTAAGTTTTACAGCATGGGATGCAAACAGTGTGAGACCAACACCTTTTACAACAGCGTGCAGAACGACGGAGATGACAAGGTGGAGCAACACTCAGAGTGAGCCAGCAGCAATTACAACCCTATTAGACATCATAAATCACCAGTTCAACTCCAGCACCTCAGTGGCCATTAAAATAAAACACGGAGGCACAACCCCAGCTCTGGCACTGCTGGGAGCTGCAGAGACCTGCAAAGACCCGTTAAAGAGTGAAACAGCCTTTCATTAGGTCATTCCTACAGGCTTACTGGAAAACTTCATGGCCTTGTCTTCTAAGCAGACAGGGTAAAGGAGCGGTACGTCATTTTCCTGTCCCCAGTAACTTGTAAACTCTTTTCCTATTTCCACAAAACCTGATGATACTAAGCTTCTTTAAAAGTAGCATGAATAGGCTGCTGTTAAGAGAAAGAGACAGAACAACAATTAGGCCATCTGCTCTGGGAAGCACTGCAATATGAGCTCATCTTTCCATAGGCACCAGAGAGTCTGTGGGACAGAAGGGACATTACACATGTCCTAATTTCAAGGAAATCCTCCGTTTGAGCCGCACCTTATCAGTCTTCACAGAATCCCATCCCTAGATGCAACGTTAGAGCACACCAGGTTTCATTAGCTCCTCTACCTGCACTCTACTTTCTCATTTTAATAAAACTTGACTAACTTAAAACAGAAGCCTTACTGCCAGGTGGGTTTGAGGTTGTTTGTGTTGGTCAGTCTACCTGAAGAGCTTTAGATAAAGCCTAACATATTAATCAGTGTTTTCACCTGTGTTTAAATCTAGGCTCTTCTCAATGTCATCTAGTGATAGGAAAAGGGGAAATGGGTGTCAGCTGGAACGTAGGAGGTTCTATGCAAATATCAGAAGGAACTTCTTCACAGTGAGGCTGGCAGAGCACTGGAAGGGGCTGCCCAGGGGGGTTGTGGAATCTCCTTCTCTGGAGATGTTGAAAACCTGCCTGGATATGTTCCTGTGTGACTTGGTCTAGATGATCCTGCTCTGGCAGGTGGATTGGACTAGATGATCTTTCAAGGTCCCTTCCAATCCCTAATGTTCTGTGTTTCTGTGAAATCACCTATCAACAATGAAATTACAGATGATAGAGGCAGGTAAAATGCCTGCTGAGCCTGCCATTCCGACTCAAGTCTGGCACAGGCTGCTGCTGCCCTAATCAAATTCCTCAGGTGATTCTAGATTCTTGCATTCAATACTGCAAAGGCGACTTTCCTCCTTAATGCTATAAAGCAGCAGTGAATAAATACAAATAGTTTAATCTTCCTGTGCAGTCGCATCCTCCCACACTGGTAAGTGCAATTATGAAAGTGCTACATTGCATGTCCTGAATAGCGAAGGTAGCTGATTGTTAATCATTGTATTTACATAGTTTATATGAAAAATATTTAAATTCATGAATGCTCCAACTTTTCTTTTCCATAACATTAATACCTGAACAGCATCTGAATGTATAATAGTGTATTTGTACCTTATTGATTCTTCTGCAGTGTCCTTGTAAGAAAACTGTTGGACAATGAACTTCTGGGTAGAGAGAACAACGGGGATTAAAAAAGGAACATTCTTTGATGAAAGCAACATGTGCTCAGGGGAAGAGAGGGGGAAAGAGACTCTGTTCCAAGCCAACACAAAAGTTTGTTCACGTAAACTACAGATAACTGTTGAGCTGATAAAATGATTAAAGGAATGTTTGGGGAAATGCTTTGTATAAAATTCCTGTTTTGCAGAATGGATTGTGAATAATCCGTTATCTCCATTTGACATCCATACAATAATAATTTCCACAAAACCACAACAGTGAAAAGGTTTATCAGAAGCATGAAATTTCATCTCGCCAACAATAACACACACAACAGAAATCACAGAATGACAGAACACCAGGGATTGGAAGGGACCTCGAAAGATCATCTAGTATGACATATTTCAGGACTAATAAAAAAATCAAGACTCTGTGACTTGGTCTAGGTGATCCTGCTGTTGGCGGGGGGATTGGACTAGATGATCTTTCGAGGTCCCTTCCAATCCCTAATGATTCTGTGATTCCTTTACCAAATAACTCCTTGGAAATCTGACCAGGAAGCAATTCATTCTGGCTAGCAAAATCTCCAAAAGAATCAGAGAATCATCATGGCTGGAAAGGACAACCAGGATCATCAAGTCCAGCCCTCACCCCAACAAGTCCCTAACCCCTAAACCATGGCCTCAAGGACACAATGATGCACGGGGCACTATTATTACTACTGTTTAAACTCTTCTGATAACATGGACTGGGAAAAGCATAAACTAGAATTCCATAAGACCTGGTTTATAAGCCAGATCACAATTTAAAAGCCCTCATCTTATTTTGTGGGTGCTCAGACTAGGCTATTATGGACTTGATTTGCAGCAATGCTGTTGTTTGTATTCTTTCACTGTAGTGTTCAATTAGGAGGCAACTTGTTTTAAAGTGAGAAACAAAAATACAATTCACATTAAACCATTGTAACCCTTCACATTATGGTCTGTAAACGTGACGCAATGTCCATCTAATGTGGCATTCCAACTTGGGCGTGTTCCAAGCATTCGTACTTGACTACTCAAATGAGAGGAGAGCAACAGCGTCCACTTAAGCCTTTGCAAAAGGCTTAAGAAATGCTTCATAGAACCATAGAATCATTAAGGATTGGAAGGGACCTCGAAAGATCATCTAGTCCACTCAGGAAGACTGCAGCTTCTTCTCATTAACAAAATCTTGAAGTGGCCTTAATGTCTCCCGTAGGCAGAACTATTTGCAGTTCCCTGGAGATCATAATCTGTATTTGTCATGTACTCCAAGTAGGATTATTCATTCCACTGTGATGTACTTGATACACATTCACTCGCTAAAATCACGATACGTATCCTCTCTTGACTGAGGTATACATGGAAAGTTTTTTCTCAATAAACATTAGAATACTGCGTGAGTTTGGGCAGCAATTAACACAGAACAGAACCTTAGGGATTGGAAGGGACCTCGAAAGATCATCCAGTCCAATCCCCCTGCCAGAGCAGGATCACCAAACCAAGTCAATTAGGTTATTAGAGAAGTACTTCAAACTCATAAGTACTGTCAGTAAACAGACCCTTTGAATGGTTTAAAAGCTCATTTTTCAACAGTTTTAGTAATTGCACAGCGAGATCATTAGAACTAAACTGGCAAATTTAAAAGCGTTTCGACATAGATTCATGTTGTGCCGTAGTGTTTCCTAGAAAGGGGACACGGTGATCCCGTGTCTCATGCAAAATCCATTATGCTTCAGTTTCAGATCCTCAGTCACTGAAACAGGATATTATTTTGTGTCCTGAAGAGTATCTTGTTCTAGTTTCTAAGGAAACCAGCAGCAAACGACAAAGTTTACAATGCTGCACCCTGCAGAACTCCACTAGAACGTCAGCCTCCAGGGTATCATTACCAAGTGCTATTTGCATTTATATTTCCATAACCTTTAAGCAACTGCATTGTTTGTTTATATGCACAGTTATGATCTACTAGGTATCTAGGTGTCATTCCTCACCTCCCCACCTGGGTTCACAGCCTCTTGGTGTTTAATGGCTTCTAAAGCTAGTTTTCAAATCAGGACCAGCTCTGTGAATTTTTATTCTAGAAAGTTCGTTTGGCCACACTTGGTGAGATGTCTGTTCAGACATCAGCCTGGGCTTTAATGGGTGTCATTCACTTGATTTTACACATGGGAAGAAGCAGGCGAAGTCATGGTGCTGTGTGCTACAGGAGGCTGTGGAACAGTCTGTGGATCTTGCAGAAGGTTTTGGGAACTGGCTTGGGGGAACTAGGTTACTTTTTCCTAGGTTAAGTCAAGAAAAACTCAAGATTTTTTTTTTAAAGACACTGGCTCTTTTTTCAGAAGAGCTCAATAAATGATCCTATGATTCTATGAAATATTCTGATGAGTTACTGATGCTTTTCTAGTTGAAAACTCTCCTGACAAACTACTCTGCTGACCAGACATGACGGGGCCCTGACATCAAGTTTCTGCTCTCAGAATACACAGAATTGCTGTAAAATCTGTCCACAGAGGATGATACAAAAAGGGTTCAGGGGCTCTGTTTTCCCACTGAAAACTACATCAATTTGTTGTTTGGTAGAAAATCACATTCACAGAATCACAGAGCATTGGGGATTGGAAGGGACTTTGAAAGTTCCTTCCTATTGTGTTCCACGGCTTTACATTTTTAACTTTGTAATGATTTTTCATATTAAAAAAACCTCAGGAACTTCTACAAGCTCAAAATTTATTCCTAATTTAGTGACACAGATGGTAGTGAACATTGTAAAAAGAGTATTTTCTAAACAAATACCTGTTATCACTAAGCAATCACACTTACCCAAAGAAACAGAATCTGAAGTATTATAAGATGGTGCCCAGGCAGCACACAGCAGTACAGAAACAAGATACACACTTCAAATCAGCTCTGAGTCAGACAGAGCAGGGAAAAGTTGTTTCCTGTGTGCTTACTATTAGCAGCTCTCTCACACAAGTAGTTGACTGCTGGAGGGAGTCCAGCGTAGAGCAACAAGGATGATGAAGGAGGTGGAGCACCTCCCTGATGAGGAACGGCTGAGGGATCTGGGTCTCTTTAGGTTGGAGAAGAGGAGACTGAGGGGCGACCTCATTACAGTCTATAAATACATGAAGGGTGGGTGTCAGGAGGATGGAGCCAGGCTCTGCTCAGTGTCAGGACAAGGGGCAATGGGTGTAAGCTGGAACAGAGGAGGTTCCATATAAATATGAGAAGGAACTTCTTCACCGTGAGGATGATGGGCCACTGGAAGGGGCTGCCCAGGGGGGTTGTGGAGTCTCCTTCTCTGGAGACATTTAAAACCTGCCTGGATATGTTCCTGTGCTACTTGGCCTAGGTGGTCCTGCTGTGGCGAGGCGATTGGACTAGGTGATCTTTCGAGGTCCCTTCCAATCCCTAATGATTCTATGACTGTGTTTTCAGTAAAGAACATATTTGTTGCTACTAAGAACAACGTGTGGTTTGATTGTTACATATTCAAATAATTGAATTAAAATTGTACATCCACCTGCAAGTTATTAGGCCTTAAACTGAGAGAATTGTGTTCGAAAGAGAAACCAAGGCAGCCCACTATTCAACTAAAATATAGTTCATATAAATACAGCCTTGAGATCACCAAACAAAAGTTTTTGCACTATAAAATCTTCTTTCAGAGTGCAGAAATAATAATAAATTACCTTTATAGTCATCTATGCTTTTTATTGGAAGCTTTGCTGAGTTTCCTAAAACCATTAAACACAAAAACCAGTGATGATGCTATCGGGTTCTCAAGTCAAATGAGCAATAAGTTTAAAAATGTAAATGTTGAAACTACAAAAACTATTGAAGAGAGAACACTGAAATATCATAAGTAGTGCTTCAAGGCAATGAATGCACGTTCCCCATTGCTTGGATGTAATACAAGTAGGGCTTCAGTTAGCTACATAGAGCCTTCCATGATACCTTTCCTTGATGGGATATCTTCCTTTCATTGTGAATAATTAGGCTAGGATTACCTGCAAGATAGATCACTATTCGATGACTGCTGAGTTCTTTGGGCACTGCAGTGGATTTTCTACACTGACTGCAGTGGCTTGACAATAAAGCACTGTCCATATCACAGCCTCACCTAGAGCAGCACCAAGCACCTCTTCAGATGTCCTGAGATCTTAAAACAGCCACCGAGTTAAATGGAACTTGTGGCTTCTTTGCATCTCGTATGATCAGTTTTCAATTAGAAATGAAAGGCCACATATTATATTAAGTCATTCTTTAACCTAAATGGGCACCTCTTGCATTCAAGTCAAAGGTTGTGTGCAAAAGGTGCACTGGACTAGCCTGGACTGTGTAAGCAGATGATGGTTCTTCTGCCTGCCAAATGAGGAGCAAGGGCAGAAGCAGCAGCAAAGACACCCCTTGACAATGTTATGTCTGCTGGGCACAGATTCCCAGGCTGTTCCAGGCACTGAGCCCCAGTATGCAGCCAGGTTGCCTCTGCAACCCTGCCACTTCAGTCAATTCACACAGCTACATGTATTTTATACTCCCGTGATGTCTCACCTGAGCCCAAGCAAATTAGAAAGAGAACAATCCAAAAGAAAAAGGGTAGCAGCTGATCAATCCAAATCCCATAAGCTAAGCAGAGGAAGGCAACTTACACTGAATGTTGGGCTACCATAGAATCACAGAATGTTAGGGATTGGGAGGGACCTCAAAAGATCATCTAGCCCAACCCCCCGCCACAGCAGGATCACCTAGACCAAGTCACACAGGAACACATCCAAGCGGGTTTTAAACATCTCCAGAGAAGGAGACTCCACAACCCCCCTGGGCAGCCCATTTCAGTGGCCCATCATCCTCAGAAAACTGCAGCCACATTCTGATGCAGTATAAACCCAGGTAAAGTCTTTGTTGCTTAGACAACAATAAAAGTTGTGTCTGAGTAGGGTAGTACGAGAAGAGTATTACTTAAAACACAAAAGAAGGGAAATTCTGGGGGCACGATGAATGGATGAGTATCTCCAGAGATTAAAATACATCGGATGTCAGAAAGCACGCCTGGAAATTAAGAGTTATGGAGGAAAAATAATGAAGTCTGGAAAGACAGAGAGGTGATAAAGTAGAAATTTCAGGAAGCAGAAACTGAGAGGTTTTACACCACTAGAGATAAGATTGTTGGGAAGAAAAAAGGGCTACAAGAGGAGGATAACTAGCAAAAAAGTAAAAGAAAGGGGAGGTCATGGATAGAGATGGGAACAAGACTAATCAGGATTTTAAAAATAAGGCTTAAATGGATGTGAAATGAAATCCCTGTGTACTCAGCAGAGCTACCTTGATTCTGTGTCACAGCTGAGCCATCTATAGGAAATATCGTATCACTGGTATTAAACAAATAAAAAGGAAGGGGAGCCTAATGCAAAAGAAAAAGACTAGAACATCTTCACTGTAGGGTGAAGAAGCCTCTTTTCATTCTCACTCCCCTTCATTTCTTCCCCTCTATTATGGCAGCTGCTGCGGGCTGTGACAGGGATAGCACCAAAAAACAAAGCTCTCTTCAGCATCTCTGCAGAGCTTCCTTGTGGGGCTCCTCACAAGTGCCTTGCTGTTTTATGCATGTATGTCAGGGCAAACCGAGCCCAGGCGAACAAAACCCAAATTGTTTAAAAGGGTTTTAAGACACTCCCGAGGAACGAGATAATCATTCATGAGAATTGATGCAATCCTTACGAGTAATCAGCTCTTGCCAAAGACCGCAGTAAACTTGAGGGACGGTGTTGAAGCCTGCATCCTGTCAAGAATATACAAGTGGAAAATGTTTTGTGGGGATTTGAATGTATTTTTCCACTGTCTAATTGGTCTGGAGGAGCGAGATAACTCATAGCCTATTGTTCTGGCACGCCACGAGTGTAAAGGGAGAAGGGAATTGTTAACAAGATTGTATTAGTCCAGCAACACGACTCGATCATTTCATTTCTATCTGTTGGATGGATGGCGCAAATCCCCACGTAGGAAATTTGCTCTTCCTTTAGCCACAAAGATCAGCTACAACCTGTGGTACTAGCACTTGGCTGGAAGGAACAGCACAGGAGCTTCACTGCTGTGTTATTATCTGGGATCTATTATGTTTTACATTCTTCAAAAATCTTTAAGCAAGATCTTTGACATTCAACTGCCTATAAAGACATACACCACCTGATGAGAAGCTTTGATGTGCATTTTGAGGATTAAATAATCTAGATGGAAGGCAATGTGTTTCCAGCCAAGAAGAAAACTATGGAGGAAATCTTGCCTCCTGCCGTTTAGCACTGCTGGCAGTCAATACCTTTTAGCCTACTCTCTAAATTTGATTTCATACATATTTACAGACTATTTTTGCTCTTACTACTAATTCTTTTGAGACCAAATTAAGAACAAAGATAGCAGGAACAGGCTTCATCAAATAAAAATGTAAATACGCTGCATCTCATTTTTGGATGAAGGAAGTTTATTTAAATATTTTCTCGAATGGAATATCTTTGCAGTATCATTATTGCTTGCAAGTGGAAAAAATAATGGCCTTACAAGTCAGAGTAACCCACTGAGGCTTTGGCAAATTTATGCATTTAAATAATGGAGTTTACTAGTAAAAAAAAGGAACCAAAAAAGCCCTCAAACCTAGAATTTTCTGTACTTTCAGACAAGGAAAGAAAAGCAATAATAAAACAATTAGATACTAAAGAAAAGCCCCCCTTCCTTTCCATATTCAGGGTACACTGTCGGGTAGCTCTGTAGGTTTAACTATGAAACAAAGACTGAAGAATTATGAAATAACTGTTTTTCCACATTTTTGAAAGCAGATTGAAAAATCTAAAGATGAAATTTAACATGATGGTGCTTCTACAAGGTGAGTTTCATCCATAACGCACTTTCAGTTCTCATTTCCTTAAAGGAGGTGCAAAACCTAACACATTTCTGTGTTATTTAGCAGCCCACCTTTTCTGGCTGATTGGCACTTACAGGAGAGACAGGGCATTGGTCTTGATGAAGCCTGTGGATTATCAGCAATTACTGTGGTAGAGTTGAAGGCTCGCAGGAAAGGTTTGATCTCTTTTAGTTTGCAATTCAAGTTCAATAAAACATATAAGTATAGCCTGTCTAACTGAAGGCTCTGATATTTTTTCCTCAGTTATTATCTCTACCCACAGCCAAACAGACATTCTAAAAGGATTCTGAAAAAAAACATTGCAATAATTCTCGCTATGAAAAAGCCTTTACGCTCCCATCACCTTCATTTTTCAAAAGACACAAGATGCATTTTCACCTCCAATGACTGGCTTCAGGAAAGTTCGGTACAAAAAGCATCCACGTGCAAAGCAAGAGAAGAAGTTAATGAGACATGTTTTCTGTGTGTTCATCTGGCATGGCATCCATCACAAGCAAATTTGTCTGCTGGGTTTCTCTTAAAGTTCCTTCATCCCACCCTACTCCGAAACCACATGGAAACTTCCACATGGGTTTTGCAGGACCAAAGTAGCACAAGAAACTTGTGTTCCTAGCTTTAAACACTGTTAGGCACCTTATTGCATCAGGCTCTTCCCTGTGTCCTCTAGCAGGCATCAGCTACATCTGCTGCACTTAGAAAGGAATACTCTGAGGCTTTAAACGTCATGCCCAGGAAGGTTGTGGAATCTCCTTCACTGGAGACGTTTACAACCCACCTGGATGTGTTCCTGTGTGACTTGGTCTAGGTGATCCTGCTGTGGCAGGGGGATTGGACTAGATGATCTTTCAAGGTCCCTTCCAATCCCTAATGATTCTGTGTGTGTGTTCTTAAGGGGTCCCTGCAGGCCAATCTCTGATTTAGATTAGACACCTAGGGATGCTCTGGTGAAACCAAGTTTGCCAGAAGCAGGAACGCTGTTTCTGAAGAAGGTGGTGTACGCAGTGCCACGAGGGACATGTAGGAAAAGTGAGAGGTTGCTATGAGAAGCCCACTGGGCATTCCCAGGTTGCGTCAAACTTCACCTCCCAGCTTCCAAAGAGAACATGCAAACCAAACCCACTGAGCTAAGGACATCAAGACTGCTGTGTGAACCTGCACATCATCCTCACCAGCAGGTATTTCTTCACAGAATAAATATTAGGGCCCCATAGCTTGCATCGTGTTCTTTTGAGAAACTGCATCACGGTTCAACTACTTTTAAAGTGTCACGAGCACAATGTTAAACGGATACGTGTTTGTTGTGTCGAATACAGACACCCTCTGTTGATGTCTCATGGTATTTCTATATAGGGCACGATAAGATCTACTTGAAAGAAGGGGAAATATGTTAACTGTTTTTCTCAAGAAAACTCACGCAGAGACGAAGGAGAGATTAATCTTTTCATAAGTGCTGGCACCATTTCAGAGACATGTCTACAAAGAATTGTGACAAGTTTAACAGTGGCACTGTGTACGACAGTGAGAAGGCTAAGTGAGGACCCAAAGAGCCAAACTCCCCCTGTAAGTCTCAGTCTGCATCAATCACCAAGCTGTGCGATGTTTAAACACAACCCCCCCGCAGCTGATCGTCGTGTTCGTCAGCTGTAGCCTCATTCCTACCCCATTCATAGGAGACCCAAATACCCTAAGTTCAGCCTTGTCTCCTACGGTTTTACATAATTTCTGTGTTTCACTGAATCGCAGAACATTGGGGATTGGAAGAGACCTCGAAAGCTCATCTAGTCCCAACCCCCCTGCCACAGCAGGACCACCTAGACCAAGTCACACAGGAACACGACCAGGTGGGTTTTAAACATCTCCAGAGAAGGAGACTCCACAACCACCCTGGGCAGCCCCTTCCAGTGCTCCATCCCCTCACTGGGAAGAAGTTCCTTCTCATATTGATGTGAAACCTCCTGTGTTCCAGTTTACACCCATTGCCCTTTCTCCTATCACTGGATGACTTTGAGAAAGCCTGGCTCCATCCTCCTGACACCCACCCTTCACATATTTATAGACATTAATGTGGTTTCTTCAAGAAAAGAATCTGCCACTCGCTCTCTGCAGCTGCTGCTGCGTCTGCTATTTGTCCCTACAGATTGTAGGGTAATGGTGAAATGGTCCCTGCTTGGTTCTGCCAGCAAGTGCCACACAGAATCACAGAGCATTAGGGATTGGAAGGGACCTCGAAAGATCATCTAATCCACTCTGAACACCAGTACACACTACTCCAGATGCCCTAAAATATTAACACTACACCAATCTTCAGGAAATTTTCCTGGGGACTAGGATCACGCACTGTGAACATTTGTGGTGTAGTCAGAATAAGCCAAACCTAGAAAAGGGAAAAGCATTATGTTCTAATAATAAGAAAAGAGAATAGGAAGATTTAACACTGACCTTTACAAGAATATATTTCTCACTACATTTTTTTTTAAAGGCCTGGCATTTGATTTCTGCAGATAAAATGTGTTGGTGACAGTGTTTTCTCAGAATGATGTGATTTGTGAGAATTAAAAAAACCCACAAACTTTTCCTCATCTGCAAGATTAGGTTCAAGAGAGACGTTTAGCAAATTCCCCTGTAAGGACTCTATAAATCAGAATCATACAAATGAATGTTTCACAATCTCAGAAGCTTCACCACTGTAATTAAAAGGTGAATTTTTCACTCTTATTTTGTTATTCTCGTCTCCTGGGTCGGATTTATAACTTCTGTTACACAATTATATTCATTTATTTCTTTGTGCCATTTTGTGTGCTATTTCAAAAGTAACATCTAGAGTGTCCTTGCTTTAAAATGTAGATTTAGCCTCTCTGGATGGAACTTGGTAGAACATCTGTGTTTGAAAGTATAAAAAATGACCACATTTTCTGAGTGAACCGGGCTGAGTGCTCACATTATACTGCCTCGAAAAGAAAATTAAAGTGCTGCTGATAGCTGAGGGACTGGATGGCTCAAGGGAATCATGGTGCGACATGGTCTTTCATCTGATGAAAACCAGCATGAATTTAGCCCATGCTGATAATGACCAAAAGTCATTAGCATTTGTTCAGTAATTCATTTCAAATGAGTTAGGGGTCCAGCTCATGTCTTGGTGGTAAAGAGCCAAATTAGGTCTGAGCAAATAATGAAAAAGTGTTTCTGCAAAAAAAAATTAGTTCATATTTTTAAATTAGCATGCTTAAACTTCCCGGTGTTTATTACCTTGTTAATAATTGAACAAACACGTCTAGGAGGAGGGGTGTTTGTGAATTTAAAAGATGTATCTGCAAATTCTCATGGCAAGCAAATCCGGAATTTATGAAGACAAGTATTTGCACTGGAAAAAAAAAGATGTATTTTTTATGATTCTGCTTCTTCAAGTAAATACATCAAAATGTGTTCTGTGTGGTCTCTGCGCCTGGTCAAAACTGAAAAACAGCTTCTGTTTTGTAAATCAGATGCTGACGTATGAAGTGCGTTCCAGAAGCTACGGACCCGCAGCCTTGCACAAAAAATACTCAACAAAGCAAAGCCATCTAACCAGTTAAACAGAGCTAAATGCAAAAAGAGGGTTATGAAAATACAAGATGTTTCTTTAAGTTAATATCTGGGATAAACTGAGGCTTATTAGAAGTGAGAATGGAGAGTTTAAGTCATAGAATCATAGAATCATTAGGGATTGGAAGGGACCTTGAAAGATCATCTCGCCCAATCCCCCTGCCGGAGTCTTTGCATAACTGGAAAAGACTGGTGTGTGAAGTCATCCTGGCAATGTGGCCAGGGGATAAAAAGCACAGGCTACTGTATCAGGAACTAGAACACCCAGCAGAGTGATTCACTGGGCTCACACTCCCAAAGCACTCCCGTGTGAGTGCATGTGGATGTCCACTGAAAGTGCCTCTAGTGAAGGCGCTTTCACATGTGGGTACCTGTTTGCCTGACTAGAACTGCGGCTCGAAGACCACACTGCTTGTAGGCAATTTATTCTCATGGTAGGAACAACAGCTGAGTGTAGATCACTGAGCTCTGGTAAGCAGGGTTATGGATAAAGCTTGGCAGGGACCTCTGGGCAGGATCTTGTCCAAACTTGCTGCTCAAAGCAAGCTCAGTCTTAGCAGTTTGCTCAGTGCCAGTCTAGTTCTGAATACTTTGAAGGACAGATGCTCCTAAATGCCCCTGAGCAACCTGCTCCAATATTTGACCCATCTCGCAGTAGAGAAGAGTTGTCATTATGCTTGTGTGCAATTTCCTGTATTTCAGTTTACACCCATTGGCATGTTTGGGTTTTTTCCTGGAACACCACTGGTAAGAGCTTGGCTTTGTCTTCTTCACTGACTCCCATCAGGTATTCATACACATATGTACACAAAGCACCTAGACCTTCTTTACTCCAAGCTCAACAAACCCACCTCTCTCAGCGTCTCCTCACACGTCACATTTCAGTCTGTACATCTTCCTAGTCCTTCACTGAGTTCTCTCCAGTATGTCTGTATCTCTCTTGTACTGGGGAGTCCAGAACTGTACACAGCACTCCAGATCATAGAATCATAGAATCACAGAACATTGGGGATTGGAAGGGACCTCGAAAGATCATCTAGTCCAATCCCTCTGCCACAGCAAGATCACCTAGACCAAGCCACACAGGAACACATCCAGGTGGGTCTTAAACCTCTCCAGTGAAGGAGACTCCACAGCCTTCCTGGGGAGCCTGTTCCAGTGCTCTGTCACCCTCACTGTGAAGAAGTTCCTTCTCACATTTATTCACCAAGACTGAATGGAGGTGAAGGATCGCCTCCCTCAACATGCTGGCAAGGTGACTCCTAATGCAGCCCAGGAGGCTGTCAGCCTCCTGTGCCACACGATCATGTTGCTGGGTATTGGTCAACATGGTGTCCAAGAGGCCTTTACTGCAAAGTTCCTTATCAATTGATAAGAACCAGCTTATACTGGGCCACGGATTGATTCTTTCCTAGATGCAGAACTTTGCATTTACCTTTCTCTTATTGTCATTAAGTTTCTGTTGGTCCATTGCTCCAGGCTGTTGAGGTCTTTTTAAATGACATCACAGCCTCCGGCTGTATCAGTTGCTTCTCTCAGTTTCACACGGTCTGCAAAGCAATTTTTGATACTGTGCAACAGATCTCTCAATTTCTAGAAGAATTCCATCAAAACACAGTGAAACTAGTCCCAGAAAATGAAGAATCAGCTTCTGAAAGCTCAGTGCATTCTGCTTGCAAGCAACAAGGAGAACGTGGGTATAACTACAGAGCTGAGCTGGTGGCCTTCTGCGTGTAATCTCCTGAAACAAACTCAAATTCCACTCCTATTTTAGTAAAAAAACATGATGGCTTATGGCCTTAGCCACCCAAAGGAGGTAAGAAAGCAGGGTGCAAAGACAATAGACAACGTTTTGCCTTCAACGCTGCTGGCTGAGTTCCCACTGCCCCAGGAACAACTGGACTCTGCTACGTGCCAAATGCACTCAAACAGTAGGTTAAACAGAGGAGCTCTTCCAGCAGTGCTGTTTCTGTGTGACTAACAATCTGATCCAAGGCTCACAAAGGTCTGGACAGACTGTTATTTTAGTCAGCAGATTCTCCTCACTGAGAAACATCCTATTTACCTGATATAAATTAAATTACTCCTGATCTACATCAGCAGATCTGACACAACTGGAAGAGCTCCCTGTAAGAGAGGCCATCAGCTTATGTCTGTTGTCACTGAACAGAATGTCAGCAATAACGTTTCCACTTTGTAATTTGTACTGTTTACTCTGTTCATCTTCATGCCATAGGGAAGAAACGATGCTTAAGGCAGAATGATTTCACTGCACTAGCCCAAGTTAAAATAGCATCACAAATGAACAGTGCAGGAAGTAGCAACAATGACATCAATAGAGACAGATACTAAGAAATAAAACCAAAGTAGCATTGTGGCAAAGTAATACATCTTCAGGACTAGCCAGGACATTTTAAAACCTATTTAGAATAACAAAGATTAAGAACTGCAAAATAAAATCTATTTATGATGCTCAAAATTGTCTTTCAAGCCTTTATTTAAGGTAGCAAAAGTCATGTGCTTATACCTAATGGCAAAACAGAGTCCTTTTACACAAGTTTACACAGTTTATTAGGGTTGGAAGGAGCCCTCAAAAGCCATGAGGTCCAAGCCTCCTGCTCAAGCTGAATACAAATTACTGAAAAGCAGAACCAGCTAAAAAGCCCTAAATCAAACTACACGAAAACACATCAAGAAGGGTCTTAAACATCTCCAGAGAAGTGGATTCCACAGGCTCCCTGAGCAATCTGTTCCAATAACCCTGACTGTAAAAATGTTCTTCCTCATATTGAGGTGGAAATTCCTGTGTTCAAGCTGGCATCCATCACCCCCTGTCCTGTCTGACACAATTGGAAAGAGAGGATTCCTTTCTTCCTGGCACTCAGCCCTCATGTATTTATGGACAGTGATTAAATGCCCTCGTAGCCTTCTTTTGTGCAAACTAAAAAGGCCCAGTTCTTGCAATTTCTTTTCATAAGATGGTTGTTCCATATCCCAACCATCCTCATAGCTCTGCGTTGAAGTCTCTCAACTAATTCTGTACCTCTTTTGATTTGGGGAGGCCAGAACTGGACACAGTATTCCAAGTGTGTCCTCACTACAGCAGAATGAAGGGGTAGAAGAACCTCCCTTGACCTGCTAGACACACTCGTCTTGATACGTCCCAACACCCTGTTGGCCTTCTTGACCACAAGGGTACATTGCTGATCCATTTTTAGTTTGCTATCCATAAAAACTCCAAGATCCCTCTCCCTAGGGGTGCTCTCTAGCTGTTCGCTACCCAACCTGTAGTGATGCTCCCATTATTCCTTCCCAAGTGAAGGACTGTACATTTGTTTTTGTTAAAAGTCATTAAATTCCCCTTAGCCCAACTCTCCAGCCTGTCCAAATCTTCTCGATTAGTTGAGCAGCCACTAGGTGAATTGGCCAATCCACCCAGTTCGGTATCATCAGCAAACTTGCTGAGTAGACATTTTATTCCATCATCAATATCATTAAGGAAGATACTGAACAGCACCAGAGCCAGGACTGGTCCCTGGGGGACACCGCTAGTTCCAGGTCTCCAGCTAGACTCTGCACCATTAATCACCACTCTCTGGACTCTAGTGTATAGCAAATTCTTAATCCAATTCACAATCTGATAATTGAGTCCACATTTCCTAAGCTTGTTTATGAGGGTGTTGTGGGGGACTGCATCAAAAGCCTTCCTCAGCTATCTCACCTGTCTTCAGGGGCTGGAGTTCAAGACAGCTACTCATAGGACTAAAAAGCTTAGTAAGCATTTCTGCTGCCTTTGTGTCGTCAGTTATCAGGGCTGCCACCTCATTAAACAGTGGGCCTTCACTTCCTTTATTCTTGCCTTTACTATCATTATATTTATAGAATCCCTTCTTCTTCAACTCCCCTAGCTATTTTTAACTCTAATAGGGCTTTTCCCCTCCTTATGGCCTTTTTTCACATGTCCCAGCAATTTCTCTATAAACCTTCCATGTAACACATCCCTTTTTCCACAAACCTCCTCGAGAAGCTCCTTACTCATCCACATAGGTCTCCTAGCCCATCTACCCGATTCATTTTGTAGTGGGATACACATTTGGGGGGCTTGGAGGAAGTGATGTTTAAATACTGACCAGCTGCCTTGTACTCCTTTACCCTCCAATATTGTAGCCCAAGGGATTCCAGCAAGCAAGTGGAAAATTAGCTTTTTGAAAATCCAAGGTACTAATCCTACTTATTACTCTGTGATACACTAAAGCCCACCATGCCGTGGTCACTGTCACCTACAGTCTTCGAGCAAAACATGGAGGCTTGGTTAATCCAGACTATGCAATGTTGGAAGAGTCATCCGCTATGAAATCTAAGGCACGATTATATTGCCAAGTACTGACATCAGTGAAGAAATACTGGTCCTTCTTAAATTGGTCCAAACCCCAGCAATGAAAATGTGGGTGAACTGTGAATTTGCAACCCAGTAGCTACCCTAAAGGAGACGATGCCTTCACTCGTTGAAAGCAGTCTCCATTTAAGTTCTGAACACAAGCATCCTCTAACGGTAAACCAAATGAGCTCTCAATACCAAATACGTATTCCCTCTCTTAAAATCTGTGTAGCAAATGCAGCCTGAGGGAACTTTTAACAAAATGTTATAAAACTGAAAACTGACATTAATTGGAAGTACTGATATATCCTTAGTGACAGTGAGTCCAATTCTCCAGCCACTGCATAATGGAAACACCAATTGGCTCCAATTTGCTTCGATTGGATTTGTTCCGATCAGTGACAGAAGAACGAGGCCCGGTCCTGCTGAGACATCATTACGAGAGACAGATTTAGGAGGAAGTATTGGCTACAGCTGAAATATGTGACTCTTCCACGTTGCTCAGGCCTTGTGTGAAATCCATGGGGGTGAACAGGACACAGCAAGGGTGGTCAATTCACTCCTTATCATAAGCTCCATCAGCAAAGTAAAGAACGTGGCATTTCTGCTTCCCACTGCACACACCAGACTCAGGTTTTACTCTGCGAGTACTTATCCTGGCCCTTTATTCTCCAAATTATTAGTAGTTGATCTTTCGAGGTCCGTTCCAATCCCTAATGATTCCATGATCCCTGATTGCTGTTGTGCCTTTTGCACAGCTTTGTTCTCTGTCTGTCTGCAACTAATGTATTTTTCATTCTTCCCTCACATCTTAGGCTCTTTCTCCCTACACCACTCCTCATCAGATATCTTTTCCTCCCTGCTGATCAGCAGGGCCAAGGTGGGAGAGCTTTCCCAGCCTGTGTGCCCAAAGCAGTCCAAAGTTCAGACTCTTATAAAAAAGTTATGTCAGCTCTCTTCCTCCATCTTTTCTGCAGGATGCTTGAATTTTGAAGAGAATTAAGAGATGCTGCAGTCCTCCCTGTAGAAAGGGGAGTGAAATATGTCCTCTTACCACGATGTTCTGACAAAGAACAGATGCACTGCACCAAGAGATGGTACAAGAACAAATTTACACTGCACTAGAACTATGTGATTAATTTTCTAGTGAATCCAGTTTAATGTTACAATTGATTTTTTCCTTCAACTTAGGACTGAAAGCCTATTATAATACTACTTATCAATAGAAAACGTTAATTCACACTTTGAATTAAGTGGCTAAAATTGGAATTTAATTTAGATTTACTAAGACAGCAATTTCATGTTAATTAAATACCAATTGATTATTAAAATAGTTTTACTGAGGTTTAACAGCTCCACTGTATAAGAAGATTTGCTAAATTACTGTCCAAATGGTGTCTTTAGATACACCGCAGTGAATTCAGAGAGGTGGCACGGATGTAAAGGAAAACAAAATATGACTGAACAGTTGTTTTTCTCTTGAGTTAGTGTTTATTTAACATACAGTAACTTGCTGAGTCTAAACCAAGGGCTTAGCTGCAGATAGGTAGGATAAAGTGGTGAGGGATATTATTGATTATGGCCTGTGCTTTGAAGATGTAAAACATTACAGTAAATGTCTCACAGTCTTTATTAACTTTTATTAACCAATCTTTGTTTCAGAAAGATATGAAAGACTCTCACTATCTCTGTAGATAATCATGGCACCAGACACAAAAGGTAGAAGTGAAGGTGACATATAGCAATCCTGGCTGTCATGGCCACATTACACTTAGCCCAACAACCATGTGGGAAGCTGAACTGGAAATCAAGGACTGAACTGGACTCAGTTACCCATCAGCAAAGTGTGGGAGAGCTAAGAACTTTCTCATCATGTCGCATGCTCAGGACATGCCCAGGCACAGCCTGAGTCCACACACCCTCAGCAGCTGAGGCAGCCCGAAAGGGGATGCCAGGGTTTACTTGCAGATTATTCACTACCAATTATCATAATCAATAGAGATCTTTTCAAAGCAGAAGGTCGGGATACTGCAACTGCATCAGAAACTAATGCTGTATGGGTCCATAACTTATATGTGTTTTTCCCACCCTGTTTAAGAAACTGGCACCTTCAGGGAGGAGAAAAACACTGTAGCGGTGATTCTCCCTATCCCTCTTACAGACTCTTAGACTCTCACCCAGTTCTTGCCTCTCTGCATAGCTCTTCTCTCGAAACACAGAACTGAGGTTTCCAATGTGCATCTGGATAAAATTCCCCTTTCTCATTACGACTTCTTGGGCTCTCTGCTTTTTAATTTATTCTAACCAGTCACATTCCGTGTGGGTTTTTTTTATTCCCAATTTCACTCTTTTCATCACCTCTGCTCACCCCATTTTATCAACAGCCTTCAGCAACTCCAGCTCTTCCTGGTCTGTAGAGCACAAGCACAGATTTCAGCAACACTGCTCGCTGCCGATTTGCCTTCCATCCTTCAGGAACCAGAAATATTCTTCCACAGCGTATTCTTCCAGTCCTCAGACCTATCCAAGTCTTGTGGTATCAGGTAAATCACCACTATCTCTGGTGCAAGGGCTTCTTATTTTGTATGAAAATGCACTTATCAGAAGAAGGTCTCTGGCAGTTGGGTGAACTATTTTTTCCTCCCCTATGCACTCGCATAAACATGAGCTTCTGGACGACAGAGTCACAGAGCAATCCTCTGGATGTCATCTCCACTCCGTCAGCTCACCTAAGTACAAACCCTCATTGGCAGATGGGGCTGTGGGTTTTGTGGAGGGGGGGTGCAGAGGGCTGGAAGCTAAATGGCACTGTCACACCCAAGCCAAAGTCAGTGTCCTTTCTTTCATCAAGCACTCTGTGTTAAACAGGTACTCCTTTATCCTTTCTCTCTCGTGGCAAAGTGCCCATGCTGAAGGAACAAAAAACCTTCCTGTCAGCATCAGCTTCCGCCTCAATTTTTATTCATAGCTGAGCTGAGTGACAAAAAAAAATCCTCTGAGAACCTGACAACTTGCTCAGGGTCACACCAAGCGCTGCCACCAGGCAGAGCCAGGCTCTGGTACCAGTACAGGGCTTCCTGAGCTACCAGCTCCGGTTTATATCGCACTGCTTCTTGATGCCATTGCAAAGCAGGTCCTGCCTGAATCATGACCTTCTGCCTTCTCGTTCCATCCGCCAACTAAACCTACAAGTGAAACTGTCCTGCAACCTCAATTCATAATCTTAGAATAAATGTTGTTGTGTAACCAGAAGCTCATCTTTCCACGGCGAAGACGCGAGCTTCACCACATTAAACAGAACCACACGCTTCGGTGCTGCTTCTGAACTTCTTGTGCTATAATAAACCAGATACAAGGGATTTGGTGATTTAATGTCAATGACTTAAATTAGCATCTTGGGGAGGGCGTTAGGGGAGAGCCTGTGTGCAGCTGTACGGCATTACGTCGTGAATTTCATTACCTCTCCTACCCACTGGACACACACCACTTGGTCTCCCTAGGAAACACAGACATCCAGAACATAAAACGAACGCAAGCTGACGGTACTTTTATCTCTAGTTCTTGCTCTTCTGCATTTACACTCGTGCGACTGATTTGCGTGTGAAATGGTTTCCAAGTTTTCAAGCAAAAAGCGGTTAAGAAACAAAATATTTATACTCTCCTAACTCGTGCTTCCTGCCCAGCTAGATCCGATACAGATGCAGAGTCACTGGTCTGCAAAAGCCTTCCACAGATCCATAATAAAATAATTAAATTAGTGAGTTGTGTTTAGATCAGAGATTCTTGGCTGCCAGCTCCTAAGAACTCGGGGAATTCAGAACCACAGAAGGATCATTTGGAGCCCATTTGGCAGAAACGTCAGAAACTTGTTGCTCCTGGGAACATCCTTTTCCAATAACATTTATAGCTCTAGATGGAAGTGAAAAGCACCATATGTTAAAAGTTTCCTGCAAAGCTTCCTGGTAAGAGAGGAAATAAATTCAACTTGTCACATCTGCTCGTGGGCCAGTCAAGCAGGGTTTTATCACAGCTTTAAGTGGTTTACAAAACTGTCCTGTTATCAACTGAAGGGAGCTTTACTTCTCAAGGCTTTTTTTCTTCCTCTATGCATGTTTATATGATCTCAATCACGGGATGATTTGCCAGTGCAGTTCAGTACCATGTATTATTATTTATCTCTAAACAACCAAGATTACTCAGTTATTTAGCTAACGGTAACGATCCAGTTGGGAGCCAATTTGCATGGTTCAGCTGAGTAAAACTAAACAGTCCCACTCTGCCCTTGATTTCTTTGACCCCAGCTCTGTGTGTTGAATCAAGTTCTTTATTACAAAGTACATTTCGTTAGACAAAAGCCAAGCTTCTACCATGTTCAGAAATTCTAGGTCCACAGCGTTGGATGTGCAACGCAAACAGCTGCCTTCAAACTTCCAGGGAGCCAGGAGTCTCAAAGAATCTATTAGGAACCAATGTTATTGTCCCTGCAATTGCTCGAGAAATTACTGCTCCCTTTACAGAAAGCAGGAGTTTGCTCTGTGAAGTGCAAAGATGGCACAGAGCAAGGTGCAGTGCTCTGTGACAGGACTTTCCTCAAAAGCCACCACACCGTGACATCGGGCAGAGCCAACCGCCACGAGCTGCACAAGTGGTTTTTGGCATCTTGTCTTGTTCCCGTTGAAGTCGATGGGAATTTTGCCACTGACTAAACAAAGGGGAGGGATTGGGCCCAAACTATGCAGCTATTTGCCAAAATAATCAAGTTACAGGAAATTGCTTCTCAAAAAGGTAGACGTGCTTCAAAATTCCAGATGCCTACATGGAGCTGATCTAATTTACACACACTGGGCCATACACTGCGCTCTGCCTCTGCGCACAGTTCACTTTGATGTTAATGGGAAGCTGATGCTGCTTCAGGGTAGCGCAGCACACGTCCCTTGGAGCCCATTCATTCCACTCCATCAGTAAAGAGTGAGCACAAAAGAGAGTGGAAGTAACACATCACATTACATCCAATATTCATGCAATTATTGAAGAACACTGTACGTATTACATTTGCAAACTGTCCATAATAATTTAATTTTCTCTCCTCAATTTATAATATGCTAATTAGGCATGAAATTAAATGCTTTTTAACATACAACTGATTACGCTATAATGTATCCAACAAAGATTGATTACGGAATAATAAATCAACATTTGCATAAATATTTATATAATCTATGTTTTTAAGACTTCCCACTGCACAAACAGATAACAGGGGGAAATGACAAGTGCTGACAGACGTCGTATTTGCACAGAATCACAGAAAATTAGGGATTGGAAGGGACCTCAAAGATTATCCAGTCCAATCCCCCTGCCACAGCAGGATCACCTAAACCAAGTTGCACAGGAACATCTCCAGGTTGGTTTTAAACATCTCCAGAGAAGGAGACTCCACAACCACCCTGGGCAGCCCCTTCCAGTGTTCTGTCACCCTCACTGGGAAGAAGTTCCTTCTCATATTGATGTGAAATCTCCTATATGCCAGCTCACACCACTGCCCCTTGTCCTATCAGTAGATGACACTGAGCAGAGCCTGGCTCCATCCTCCTGACACCCACCCTTCACATATTTATATATATTAATGAGGTCACCCCTCAGTCTCCTTTTCTCCAAGCTAAAGAGACCCAGCTCCCTCAGCCTTTCTTCATCAGGGAGGTTTTCTACTCCCTTCATCATCACTTTGCTTTTTAGAGGTTTTTTTTTCTGGAGACTTCTCAAGATGTTGCTACACTTTTGGGAAGCAAACTGTACCCCATACCAGAAAGAGAACCGCAGTCCTCCTTTAGATGGTATCAGAACCTCTAATAACACAGCAAATTATCCCTAACAATCACCAAGAAACAAAAATTCACCAGAAAAGAAGAAAACTGCACTTTAGTTATTATACAAGATGTAGTAGGTTCCTAGTGTGGAATTTGCATAACATTTTATTGATATTTTATTTGGAATCTATTGCTGCTCTTGCTCACACAAGCAGTGAAAGCTCTCCTTTCTGACCTGGTCCCTGTCACTACCACATCTGACCCTTAGAAAAATCTTACTGAAACTATTTCGACCGAGTTCTCTCCGTGGCAAAATGACAGTAGTACTCGTTACGTTAACGGGGAGCGAAGGGTGTGTGGTTTGTGTTTACAAGACACCAAGGAAAACTTGAAAATATGAGCAGGAATAGAGCATTAACAGAGGCTGCCAAGAACTTGTTCAGCAGATTTCCCAGCAATTCTGGCCACACGTCGCCTGCAGGAGAGCAAAACTCAGCTTTTATGGACTTCTCTTTCTTGAGGAACCTTCCAAGAGCAATAGCTCAGATACCTTCTCCCCCCACTCCACACAGAGCCTGCTCCAAAGCTGATTGAAGCAAACGCAAAGACTGCCCAAGACCTCATGAGCTTTGGATCGACTTCAAACTTTGCACAATTTTCTCATAAACTAAAATCATTTACAGGCCAGTCCCGGCCTTGGACTCTGTCCTGCCAAGACTGAGTGGGAAAGGAGACTTCAATTTGATTTCAGCAGGAAAGAGAAGACAAACTGCACGCAGAAGGCAAATGCCTCTGCCTTGGCTAACTTGGTTTATGCTTCCTGTTGGCCTATGTAGAAGTGTCAAAGATATTTTAAAATAACATTATTCAAAAACTGCAGCCAAGGCAATGGAGAGTGTTGGGTTTTTTTTACACACAAACTTGCTGCTCACAAGCCCAGGGCAAGAGAGGGCTGGGGAGAAATCACACTGGCTAGAATACAGAATCCTCTTGCAAAAGGAAAAGCGACTGCAACGCCAAACTTCAGATGATCGATTCAAACCAAATTTCGGTGATACAAGCAGGAAAAATTTCTAATGAGAAAAATATACTGAGAAAACTGGGTTTTTCTGTATCTGCCTAACAGTTACCAACTAGCCAGCAGCAGCAAGTGCCAAGAAGACATATTCCATGCAGAGAACAAGACTGAAATAGAGCCCGGCTTTGGTTCACTGCGGTGCACCTCTTGAGCAATGGTTGTCTCTGTAGAGAAACTTCTGTGAGTTTTAGTGACTCAGATGGTTACAGCATCAGACGTCTGGATGGATATTCATGTGGACTACGTCTAAAAAGCCTGGTTTTTTTGCCCAGAAACCTGAAGTGAATTTGATCTTAACAGTGAGTAAGTACTCACAGTTAGTAGAAGAATCATAGAATCACAGAATCATTAGGGATCGGAAGGGACCTCGGAAGATCATCTAGTCCAATCCCCCTGCCACAGCACATGGTATAATATTGGCTTCTGTGAAAGGTTTTGAGATGGACAGAGGTCTGAGCAACCTGATGTAGTTAAAGATGTCTCCTTTCACTGCAGGGTGGTTGGACTACACGGTCTTTAAAGGTTCCTTCCATGCCAAAGCATTGTGTGCTCCATGGTTCTCTGCTAGTCCCTCTAGCTGCTGCAACTGTACATCTGAGAAGGGAAGTGGGAGGCTCTGCATGGCTGAGAGAGCTCATGGGAGAGGGAAGCCTGATGGGCTGCCCAAGAGCTCCTTGTGGGCTCCTCCCAGGGACCGCACAGAAAACGCCACAACAAAATGAGTCTTCCTGGCAGTTTCTGCAGAAGCAGCATATTTTTGATTCCTCTCTTCTACTTCTTCCTACTCCTCTTTCTTAATCTCCATTACTTTTCCCTTTTTTTTTTTCAGAGTACCCTGTCAGAGGATTTCCCTGTCTGCTAAACCACACCTCACCTCTTACTCGTGTTTAGTGTTTGCACCAGGTTCAGACCCCATTTCCTGGGGAGAACTCTGCAAAGTACAATCCCTCAGGTACAAACTGGTGCTGCTAGTCAACACACTGAATTCTTAGAGCTTTTTCCTGACATCCCAAAATGCTTAGAAGTATCCATGTTCCTTTATGCACAGAAAACCTGGAGCTCAGTGACAACGCTGCACACTGGTCCTTCAGCTAGCAGACCACTGCTGCATGTGAAGGGTGGGCGTCAGGAGGACGGAGCCAGGCTCTGCTCAGTGTCATCTAATGATAGGACAGTGGGCAGTGGGTGTGAGCTGGAACATAGGAGGTTCCACGTCAATATGAGAAGGAACTTCTTCCCAGTGAGGGTGACAGAGCACTGGAACAGGCTGCCCAGGGAGGTTGTGGAGCTTCCTTTCTGTGCGACCTGGTCTAGGTGGTCCTGCTCTGGCAGGGGGATTGGACTAGATGATCTCTCGAGGTCCCTTCAAATCCCTAATGATTCTGTGATCTGACAGTACATAACCAGCTCAGTCTTTCCTCCCTCACTCATTCTTTCTGGTTCAGTTTCAAATTGCTTTTCTAGAGCTATTGGAAGCTATTCTCACCCCACTCCCTCCTCCATCCCAGCACAGGATTTCGCAGTCCTTTAGCCAGGCATAAGGCGGCCAGCGCGCTGCCCTCCATGCCTTGACTGCCGTGGTTCACACATCCAGCACTTCTGCTCTTCTGCATCCGCGTTTGCCTACCTCATTCCTTGCATGCAGCAGACTGTAAAAGTGCTGCAGGATGTTGCACGAGGTGTACTGAAGCGCTCCATTATTAAATATTTTAAATTAATCATGTGTGATAGTTAATTATTCATTCAAACAAACCATGAAAAATAGGGACTGCAGCAATTTCCTCTCTCCAGCGTGAGATTGCTACTGAATGTATGGCACAATAAAACACTCAAATTAAAACTTCCTGATGTGACACCAAATTACTAGATATCTGAACTGCTGAAAAATTAGAAGTAAAACCCTTGCGCAACGTATTTATTATATTCATGTCCCACTTCAAACTGCATCTTATTTGGAAGCCAAGAATATTCATGATCTCTCCTCTACAGATTAGAAAGGAAGTTTCTTGATTGGCCTGGAACTTTTGAACAGCAGCACACGCAAGCCTTGAGGAAGGCACATCACGTGCAAGCAGTTGGTGGTGTATGGCAAAATCAAATGATTACAGAGCAGAGCACAACATCTTGAAGCCAGTCTTTCCCACCTGAACTTCATTTGTATTATTGCTAATTATTTAGAGTGCCCTTCACCAACAGCGAGTACAAGCAAAAACTGTCAAGTTCTCTGAACTGAGAATCTTATGACACCCCCCTTGAGACAAGGCTAGTGGTGGTGAAACGAGTCCTTGCGGGAAGGGAGTCTGGGAGAACAAAGCAAAACCAAAACAGGTAAGAAAAGTCTCTAAAAGAGGTGAAGAGTAGGTTGCAAAGGGAAAGTTCAGCCAAACCAAAGTGTGACACACACACACCATCACCTCTCCAGTGCTATCTTATATTTACACTCACACCTCTCAGGCTCTAACTGAGCAACCTCTCTTCTGCTGCTCCCTAACAACACCCACAGCCACGAAAGAATGCCAGAAAGATATAAACAGACCAGAAAATATGAAAGAGCACACGTTCCACTTTAATTTCTATTAGTGATGTTGTTTCAATTTTGTCACAAGCCTTATAAAATTCCTAAGCCCTTCGCAATATGGAAACATTTGAGCGAACTCAACGCATCTGTTTTGAACTGCTGGTTTCTGGCAGAGGCACCGTTATAGTATGTTCTTGAAGACTCAGGGTAGTGATCAAAGCACTCTCAAAGCAGAGCAATCAATGGAGAGCTGTTTGTCAATCCTTCAAGAGAATCAGCAGCGCCCAGCTCAGCGAAACAGCAGGGGAGCGCGCTGCTGTCCGAGGGAATCACGGCTTGGTCATGGTCTCTCCAAGGAAATAACGTTTTGTCGGCATTATTTCCTTTCTTGCTATAAAAAGAGATCTGTCTTCTGTGAACCCATTTGTTAGATTGCAATTTACAGGTTTAACCTTTCATTAGTCTCTATCCCTTTCATTAAAGCAGCTAATTTGACAAGTGAATGACTTCTTTTGAGAGGTTTGTCCTTTCCTTCCCAAAGACTTTTTTTTTCACCTCTCCTATCAGCATGGCCCAGGCACTGGGTGTCATTACTGCCTTCTCTGGTGACAGAAAGAGGCTGGAACAGGAGAGAGCCTAGTCAAAGCTTTGCAGAGCTGCAAAGAGATTACATACAAAGACGAAATTTAATACTCGTCCTCCTTTCACCACATTTATCCAGCCTCCGTTCTTCCTTTCTCCCTCTCCCTCCAGTAAAAGCCTGTGCTCACCACTGTCTAACAGCATCTTGGACTCTTTTCCCTGTGTGTGTCCCTCTTCTGTACTGTCTCCTGCTTTGATTCTCCTTTGCTTTCTTTTGTTTCGTCTCCTTCTCTCTGGCCAGGTTTCCCATTATTTGTTTCATTTCTAATTGCTCTTTTCCTCTTCACACAGTTGGTTTTTTTGGGTGCTGCTGACTGACTTTATTTTCCTGAATCTTGGAACAACTCTAGGCAAACTCGTCTTTTTTCTTTTTCTTCCCTAAACAGACTTGCTAATATTTCTCTGAAGCACAGCCACACAAGTAAATTTCAGCGTTCATTTAATCAAGCACCTCCTTGGCATCCTTATTCTCTTCACCATCTGGCTTGCTCTTTCTTTTCTCTGAGCAAGGAAAGACAATTTTTGGTGGTTAAGGTCAAAGAGAGAGGAAAAGGTCATGAGCATGCTCTTCTGCAGCTCTCACGATGCTTGGCAGAGCCACTTGCTAACTTTTGTGTCCATTATCCAAGTAATTGCTGCTGCCATTACAAAGCCTTTCCCTTTGAGTCTTCAAATGAGCCAGATTACAGCCTTTCACTGTTCTCTACCATTTCGTGGCTCTCCAGTCTTTTCACAGCAACCAACTGGAAATATATTCTGTGACGAATCATTTGTATGCTTCCCCCTCCCCACCTCTTCCATTTTTAAAAGCATTATTTAACTTTTAACTGTCAAAGCTTGGGCCACTGTATTTGAAAAGTACTACTCAGCATCTCTCCACTGGATGACCTGTGAGAGCAAAGGAAGTAGAGACCCTACTGGAAGTGATTCTGTGCCTTGACAAGCAGTTTGTAGAAGGTCTGAGAGTCATTAGGTTTCTTCAGCCGTTACGAAATGGGTATCAGTTGGCCAACACACAAGAGCTGCTTGGAAACAGCCAGCAGATGAGGCATAAGCAATTGGGAAAAGGAATGAAATGTAAACTGCCATGAAAAAAGGAAAATAATGAAAAAAAATAGAATAAGAACACATGCAGAGCAGTAGGCCAGGCAATCACATTGGATGTGAAGAGGTGGGAGGTAAGATATCCTAGCTCCTATCCGCACACTAAATCTCCTCAGATTACTCCTAATACATGAAATGACACATCATTGTCCTCAAAGTTTTTGATAGTGAAGCTACTTCTACCCCAACAATATGCTTTTGCTCTTCACAGACATCAGTGTGTGGCAATATAGTTTAATAGAGCAATCCATGTTTTTTGATAGCTTTTTGCTATCATTCATAAAAGCACAGTTTAACGTATGTGAGTTCACAACAACCTTATGTGAAAAAAACATGAGCACTCGCTAAGAACAAACACTCAGCTCCCCAGTTAGGGGCAGCACATTCTTCTCTCTAATTACACAGAAGGGTTCTTTCAACTGAAAGTGTTAACTCAGACAAAGCAGCACGGAAAATCAAAAGCAAAGCCAGGAACAGAGAGGTAAGTGTCCTACTTGTCCCTCAGTAACACTCGTCCTTTCTCACAAAAAGGGGTCTTGAAGAACAGACTTAAACTGTAGCAAACACTACTACAGGGAGGTCCTGAACCGCAACTGGGATAGGAGGCAAGACACAGACAACACATTCACTAATGTTTACTTGCTAACTGTTGGATGCCTTTTTTCTCAATATAAAGGTATAAACATTTTGAGTCTTGACTATCTGGTTCTCTACCTAGGGAAGTTAAGTTTCCCAAAGAGACAAGCCCTAACTGATAAGCAATCTCAGCTGTTGAGATGTCAGAACAGGAGCCATACCACAGACTCACCTGAAGAATTACCACTGTTGCTCCTCTTACACCCAACAACCCTTTTTTCCCCTCAACAGACTGTTTATGTTCCTCACTAGAACTGAGCTGCACACTGATTAGCTTCACTTTTGATGCCCAATAAACAGCCCAACGAGTAGAGTGCTCTGCGTTTCAGCAAAGACAACGTTTCTGCCATCAGCAGAATAAACTTTGGATAATCCTAACTTATTGAATTACCAGTAAGAACAATCTTCAGCTAAATTAGTAAAGGGACTAGATGCTTTACACTGCAATTGCTATGTTTTCTAAGGAGAACAAGGTTTTACTTCATTTCTAAATGATCAATTAAGGGAAGGTTGTCTGGCGACAAGAATTCTTCTAATTGCTAAGTTTTCACAGTATTAAATAGTTTAAGTTAAACCAACCAGCATTTAGCAAACTGTTGTTCACCCCTTTCCCCCCTTCCACATACACACATTTTCCTTCTAAAAGCCCTCTACTGAATTAGCTGTTAGGTGCTAATTGCAAATGATTAAGCACTCACCAGTCTTACACTTCTTGCTTTAATATTAATGAGATGTATTAGCATGGAACATGGCTTGTATTAATATTATAAATGGAAGCCTGCATGGATCACTGCCTACTGCTTTGCATTACAAGGAGCATGCAGCTAAAGAAAGAGTCCAATTTAGACCAGAAAAAGCCTAGCACACTGTCTATTTCTGCTGGCAACAAAGAAGTAAAAGGACTGGAGAGAATAAACTTAAGCAGTATCTATTCATACAAACAGCATATCATTTCTTCCATAACCACCAGCAGCAAACATGCTAATAGATAAATTTCTCTCATCCATCTCTGAAATAACTGAAATATATGAAGCTAGAGTTAAATACAAGTTACTCCATTAACTCCACGCCACAGAGAAATACCTTTTCTGCTGGCCGTGTTCTAAAGAGGTAGCCCGAAGTTCTTTTTAATCTGTAGATGAGATTGAAGGCCAACAGTATCCTGGGGTGGATCAGAAGAGGGGTGGTTAGCAGATCAAGAGAGGTTCTTCTCCCCCTCTACTCTGCCCTGGTGAGACCACATCTGGAATGTTGTGTCCAGTTCTGGGCTCCTCCGTTCAAGAGGGATGTGGAGATGCTGGAGAGGGTCCAGCATAGGGCAACAAGGATGATGAAGGAGGTGGAGCCACCTCCCTTATGAGGAGAGGCTGAAGGAGCTGGGTCTCTTTAGCTTGGAAAAGAGGAGACTGAGAGGTGACCTCATTAATCTCTATAAATATTCAAGGGGTGGGTGTCAAGAGGATGGAGCCAGGCTCTGGTCAGTGACATCTAGTGACAGAACAAGGGGCAATGGTTGTAAGCTGGAACATAGAAGGTTCCACATCAATCTGAGAAGGAACTTCTTCACAGTGAGGGTGACAGAGCACTGGAACAGGCTGCCCAGGGAGGTTGTGGAGTCTCCATCACTGGAGATGTTTAAAACCTGCCTGGATGTGTTCCTGTGTGATTTGGTCTAGATGATCCTGCTGTGTTGGGGGGATTGGACTAGATGATCTTTCGAGGTCCCTTCTAATCCCTAATGATTCTGTGATTGTATTTCATTCAAACACCTTGCTTGTGCTTTGCTTTACACAGGATGCCAAAGTGTGTGCAGCTGGGCTTTTTAAAGCACATATATATGTAATCCATTACTCTTCCTCCCAGGCAGCTTTCCCATTTCCCATTCAGCCACCATGGACATGCAAAACATCGGTCTATTCGCACCTACAACTTAACTGTCTTGCCCTGTACTCATTATACAAAGTGAGCTGTGTGCTAAAATCAAATACAATTAGAAATGAAACACTTTGTTTTCATTCTTCAGGGTTTTACACAACTATGAATGGACGTACTCTACCTAGATGATAGGTAGAAGAAAGCTCTCTCCACACAAACTGCATCGGTTCCAAAGACCAGTACCCTGTACAAAGTCTTTGTGTTTTCTGAGGAGCCCAGAGAGTCTCCTCCAAGATTAAATTCTTAATGCTAGTTATTGGAAAAGTATGGAAGATATGATGTGCACTCTTCAAAATAAATGACAGTTTCTCTCATCTGGAAAACACAATAGCTCTTCTTTAGCTTTTCTCTTGAAGCTGGTTCTAAGAAAAAAGCCTGTAGCAGGAACTTATAAATGAGTTGGAAAGATCAATACAAATGTGACTTTAGAAAGTCTGAGAGCAGAATTATGAAACCAGCAGCAGAATCCTGGGATAGTTTATAGTGGCAGCAGAGGTGTGTAGCGACCACTGAGAAGGGGCTGATAGCAAAGCTCCATGTTTTAATGCCTTGGATGCATACGGTACAGCTGTCAACATCAGTGGAAGGCACCCGACAGGGAAGGGGAGCCTGGTGCAGAGAATACGCTCAAATAAAGCACATTTCACAGGACAGTGCCAATCATCAACCAATTCCCATGGGTGGCTGGTGCTGCAGGAGCACAGACTAGCAGCACAGTAGCCCTCTCGAGAAGCTGCAACACAGAAGCACAGTGCAAGTACAAAGGGCATGTGCAGAAGCAGCAAACGGGGTGCAACAAAGCCAGGGAAGGAAACAAGTGAAAGGTCTTCCCTGGCAAATCATCACCAACACCTCTTTGATACCTCCTTCACGCTTTCTTCACTTCAAATTCAGTACTGACCCCACAGCAGACCTCGTTCTTTTGTACCTCATAAGCTGGGCCCTATCAGCTTCAATTGCCAACGTAGAACCTGACGCAAGGCTGCAGGGAGAGGGCTTGTTTGGCACAGAAATGAGGGCTGAGTGCAGCTGCCCAAGGTAAACAAAGCATCCCCAGCTAGTTACTTGCTCAGGCTGTTTTGTTCAAATCCTCTGCCTCGATTTCTGTTTCCCACTACTTGTTTGTTTTGACTTAGTGTGTCAAACACTCACTGTGTCAAACACTACGTCTTAGTAAGACTGTAGCATGTGGGAATGAGTAGGCTGGGATTTCACAGCTCCTGATCTCAGCTTCAGATGAGGTTAACTGGAATTTCACTTGCACAAAGTTGTGAAACACTGCAATTAGAAAAATACTTTTTTCAACAATAATAGAAAGTTTAAATTCTCTTAAAAATTATTACTAGATTTCATAGGGGATTATAAAGATGTACCCCTAGTAAGCCTAATGAATGCTTTGATTTTGTTTTCTATTGTACATCATTACAAAGAAGCAACAGCATTGGCAAAGTACAACTTCACCACTTAACAGCTCCTGCTGCCATCACCCTGAAGCAACTCTGGCACAGAGAGGCTGCTTTCCCTCTATTTCTTATTCCCCACCATCGCTCTGACAGAGACAGGAGCTGACCAAATTACCCACTGTCACGGGGTGATGCTCTAGAGCAGATTCAAGAGTTAACCCAGTTCGCTTGAATCCTACTGACTCACTCTTTCCTGTCACAGAAGCTGACACACGCTCGTTGATCTAGGAGGGATGGAAACATGCCTCACACACACATCAGTCAGCCAGAATTTTCTGAGACAGACATTGATGAAAATTATCCACCTGCCTGAGAAAAGGTGAATAAAGGGCTGTTCATCTTTAGCCTCTTCATTAGTCCAGGAATGCAATAATAGTGGGGCTAGACTTACGGATATCTATACCCAAAGGAGGAACCTCAGGAAAAACAGCCATCACAGACTGTCAGATTAAATGAATTCTGATACAGGACTGGTATCAAGTTAAGGTTGTTCTCCGAGACCTAAATTCCAGCTCTTCAACTAACTGAATTTACAGCTTTAACAACGCCTGAGATTTTCAATGTATAGCTTTGTTTTTACCACATATACATGGAACAGCCATAGAAATGCAGTGTTTGCCCATATTTATCACACTTGCAGACATTTCTCAGCCTTCTGTTCTTAGAACTGAAAATAAAACTAGTGCTAAGAATACAATTTTCAACAGAAACTACTTCCTGCAGGAATAGTGAGACTGATCATTTCTTGGGGAAAACACTGCCATTTCTGCCCTGATTCACGCTGGAACTGAGCAGGCACTTCAAGTCAACTCCACATCTGATTATTATTCAACTTGGCTTTAATTTCTAATGCAGGGCAGGAAAACACAACAACAAGTTCCCATTTGCAGTGAGGGCTCTCCCCTGGGAATGATGTACTTCTCACTTGCATTGTCTAAATCCTCTTTGCACCTGCAAGGGAACCATTTATTCCGCAGAGCCTCGTCTAATATAATCACTGAGTATCACCGAGACGCTGCCTTCCTGGATGCCACGGTTCACCCATACAAGAGTCTGACACACCTCTTTCATTTATGTTCACTGACGCACTGAAGTGATTTGGAATAATTGAGAGCAGAATTCTGCTAACATGAACTTTGGGATTGCATTAGTTTAGATTAGTCCATGTTCCTGCTGCACAGCGGTGACCACCCACGCATGTATTTCTTCTTCAGATAAGCTTCTGAGGCTTTTTCTCTGACAATGAGTGTTTGAAAAAGAAGGGGAAACAAAGGAAAAGATAACAGTAAACACGAGAACTGTGGCAGTAAGACAATCAGAGGAAGCAGTATGATGGAACCTGGCTACACACACTAGTGTGTTCAAGGATTGTGCTGTTATCCACACTAAAAGTCAGTCCTGTCTGACTCAGTCTAGCTGATCCTGCTCTGGCAGGGGGATTGGACTGGATGATCTTTCAAAGTCCCTTCCAATCCCTAATGTTCTGTGTGACTCTGTGCGTATGTTTCTGCTGAGCTTCTGTAGTTTTTCTTCTGGAAAGGAAAGGTATTTTAGCCACTACATGGTGGAAGAGCTGGTATATTGCATGGCTTTACCGAGGAGGATCTCTACATCGACCCTTGTGAACACATCTCGGCGGCGTACGGCACTTGCCTGAACACGCATCACAAAATCCTGCCCCTGGGCTTCTAACCCACGGGGCAGCAGTCTCAGTGAATACATGCCTCAAGTACACTATTCTTCCACTTACACAGCAGCAACCTGGTGAAGCATCATGCCTGCTGCAACATTTCCTCTTCAAAGTGAAGACAGGTCTCTGTAAAAGTCCCCCTTCATTGTACAAGGTCTTTACAAGGGACTTTCTCATGTTCTGCAGGGATTCATAATCATGGGATGAAGCAGGTGTATCTTGCTCCAGTCTTTCCCCTGCAGAAGAAAGATCCTCTCTTGGATACTCCTGAGAACTACTTGGGTGCTGAAAAAGCACTGCCCTTAGCCCCTTGTCCAAAACCCCAAAACCATAAACCACCACTAAATACAAACAGATACTAAGAGATTACACAAGACATATGAGTCACAAATTAGTAAGAATAGTGAAGTAGGGTTTTTTACCACACAGAATCATAGAATCATTAGGGATTGGGAGGGACCTCGAAAGATCATCTAGTCTGATCCCCCTGCCAGAGCAGGATCACCTACCTAGACCAAGTCACACATAAAAGAGTATGTTAGTTACTGGTTTATGTGTAAAACATAAAACAGTAATTAACTGCTACTGTTATGAAGTAGCAGTTTATTTATAAAAATCATATACTTTTATACATAAAAATTATAAAAGTTTGTAATTATTCCGTTTGAATTCTAGACTATTAATCTTATATGTGGCCATCGTTTCGGTGCTAATTATGTCCTGATTCTTATTTCTGAGGGCACGAAAAAATAGTGGAAAAATCAAGCACAATATTACAGTGAAAAGAAACCCCCAGCAAGTTTAATTAACAAAGAACAAGAAATAGTTTTAAAAAGGGAAGAAACAAACAAACTTTAAACCACCAGCAAACAGATCTGCTCTGGCCCTGCACCACATATTCCATGAGCCAGTGGCCACCCAGAACCACACAAACACCTAACAAAGGGTCCCCCAAAACCTTCTCACACAACAAGACGGCAGAGCCATTTACAGTGCCACGGAGAAGGGCTATCTATTAGTTCTCATGTTGGTCATGTGGTCAGTTGGCTCCCTAAGCTGCCATGTCACCTCAGGCAGGGGTCAGGAACTAACCCATGACAGACAGGACAAAGGGGAATGGTTTCAAGCTAAGAGAGAGTAGATTTAGATTGGATTTTTAGCAAGAAATTCCTCTCTATGAGGGTGGTGAGGCACTGGGACAGGCTGCCCAGAGAGGCTGCAGGCGCCTCGTCCATGGAAGTGTTTAAGACATGGTTGGACGGGGCTCTGGTCAGCCTGGGCTAGTGAGAGGTGCCCCTACCCATGGCAGGGTAGCTGGAACTGGGTGAAATGTGAGGTCACTTCCAAGCGAAGCCATTCGGTGATTCTATAAGATACCAGAAGTGCACAAGAACTTGGTTAAGGAGAAAACATAAAAGGGGAAGGGGAATAAAAGCGCACACCTACAATCCCTGACAAGAACTGGTCTCTCAGCGGCACCGTACCGCACATATGTTATTTATACAGCACCATTTTAATGTCTCCTTAATGAAAAACATCTTGTTACCATAGTAACTGCCACACTGCACGCGCTCTCCGCGACTACTACAGCATCATGCTAGACACACGGAGCACTTCACACTGGTAAGTCACGAGCACGTCTGGCATTTCATGAAAGAACAACGTGCAAATATTTTCCCTACCTTAACCCATTTGTCTGCACACACACCATGGATGTGAACTTGACCGTGAGAAAGAGGACAACTGGGTGCTTGCTTTTTCCACTATTATCCTGTGTGACTTGGTGTAGGTGATCCTGCTCTGGCAGGGAGATTGGACTAGATGATCTTTCAGGTCCGTTCCAATCCTTAATGATTCTATGATTTTAACTCTCCAAGCATCTACAAGCTATTTGCAAGTTCAGAAAGAATTTGCTGTGTTGTTTCACCTCAATTGGCAGTGAGATGGTGGAGTTCTGGGTCTCACATGGCAGGAACAGAATGGCTAGCAGATCACAACCCTGGACTTCAGGAGGGTCAACTTTGCCTTTTCGAGCAATTGCTGAAGGAAATCCCATGGGACGAGGTACTGGCAGGTAAAGGGGGCCCAAGAAGCTGGTTAACATTCCAAGATCACTTNGCAGGTAAAGGGGCCCAAGATAGCTGGTTAACATTCCAAGATCACTTCTTTGAAGGTCAAGACAAGAGCATTCCAACAGGAAGGAAGTCAAGGAAGGGAGCCAGATGACCTGTGTGGTTAAACAAGAAGCTGCTGGCCAAACTGAAGAGGAAGAAGAAAGTCTATAGGTCATGGAAGGAGCAGATGGCCTGTTGGGGTGATTAGAAGGCTCTGGTGAGAGAATGTAGGGATGCAACTAGGAAAGCCAAGGCCTCCTTGGAATTAAACCTTGCAAGAGAGGTCAAGGGCAACAGAAAGGGCTTCTTCAAATATACAGCAGGTAAAACTAAACCTAGAGGCAATGCAAGCCCCCTGCTGAATGAGGTGGGTGCCCTGGAGACAGAGGATACAGAGAAAGCAGAGCTACTGAACATCTGCCTGGACATGTTCCTGTGCAACTTGGTCTAGGTGGTCCTGCTGTGGCAGGGGAATTGGACTAGCTGATCTTTCAAGGTCCCTTCCAGTCTCTAATGATTCTATGAAAAGCCTGCTGCTTCTGTTTTGATCAGTATAGCATGATCAGACATTTTGTCCACTTTAAATGGACAAGTTCATTCATTTTGAAGACATTATCACGTTCATATTTTTCTTCTTCTTTTTTTTTTAAGTCAAAGGAAAAATAACCCTGGAGCCTACCTGTGGCAAATAAATTGTCAGTATTGTTGCCTACTGTGTTGATACAATCAACCGAAACGAAATGCTCTTAAATTGGGTTATTACAATGACTTTAAATGCAGTAGCAGACACTGCAGCAGGACATTGCTTAAGACAGTCCTTAAGAAGCCTTGAGACAGAGAGGTAGAGCAGGAACCATCATCGCCATCCTTCAGGTTCCTGCTGTGATGTGCAGCGTTATGGGTGATAAACATAGAATCAGAGACTCATTAGGGATTGGAAGGGACCTTGAAAGATCATCTAGTCCAGTCCCCCTGCAACAGCAGGATCACCTAGACCAAGTTGCACAGGAACATATCCAGGCAGGTCTTGTCCCTTGTCACAGTGCAGTGAGGACACCTGAATTCAAGCCAGCTTCTTGCCATGCCTTAGTGCTGAAAGCACAGAAAGGCTACTGATTTGAGGAGATGAAAGTCAGACAAGTTTACTGCATCGTAGTCAGGACATGATCTATCAGGCAGCTACATGGAGGGCTGAAGTTCCACCAATGGAAAACTGCTGCTGCTCAGCATCAAATCCTTCCTTCTGCCTCATAACACAACAAGGCAGAAGTATTTTTCATCATGTGACTTACAATGACACCAGTAACCAGTGTTTTCCACTAAACAACAGAAAACATAACTAATATACTAAAAATACACCTCATCCGAAGAGACATTTTTGTTTGAATATTCAGGAATATCCTGCACTGTCAATGCTGGGGACAGAGCTTAAAACCTTTTTATTTGACCAGACAGTCTGGAAGCCCCGAGGCCACGTTTACACATCGCACAAGAGAATGTGTCTGCTTTCCCACCAAGACTCAGGAGCAGCCTCGCAGAGTTTCCCTCTCACACAGAAACTGGAACTGAAAAAACAATGAATTCTCACTCTGCACGGAAATGAGCTCAGCCCCAAGACAGATACTGGGAGCTTTAAATCTTCAGACCAGAAGTTATTTCAGACCTGACAAAACATTCCTGCCTGTAACGTTAAGCACAAGCCCTAATGGCAAAAGACAGCTCATCTGCAAAACTCAAGGCCACGCTCTGTGCAAAACTGATGGGACTCTCTTGGTTTGGTTTCTGTCCAGATCAGCAGGATCCTCTGGATTGTATCAGAAAGTCACTTGATCTGCTATTCAAAGAGAAGACAGAAGCCACAAAAGAAGAAGGTGATATAACAAAGTCAGTGTGACCACCTAACCTATCTCCATCACCAAGTTTGGGATGTGATTGCAAATCTCTGCCAGTTCTGAAAAAGGACAGGATTAAATATCATTAATAACTACAGAAGGCTTTAAAATCTTCTTGAGGGCATCAAAGCTATAAAGAATAGAAACAAGATTTCAAACGTTTAAAACAACATATTTACTACATCAGCAAAATTATAACTTTTAAAGTTCTATAGTCCTCTGACCTTCCCAGGTCAGGCTACCAATTTTATGCTTTTGTTTAGTATAGTTACTTCTGATTTGGCTCTGTACTCTTCAAATTCTGAAATACCCTCACACTTTGGTCCTCCCTCAGAGCTTTCGACACTGATCTTCTATTTACCATTCTACTGAAATACTGAGAGAGTTTTCAGACAGCAGGATGACCATGAGCCAGCAATGTGCTCTTGTGGCCAAGAGGACCAACAGCACCCTGCAGTGGATCCAAATGGGGGTGGTTAGCAGATTGAGAGAGGTTCTTGTCC